>BMAO01012300.1:0-83566 GCA_019973975.1 Trichonephila clavata
GTGTGCAAAAATTAAGGACGAGACGGTTTTTTCAATATAACTTTGTACAAAAGCATTCCAAATCAACACAATTAATACCGTAAGATCCCCAATACGCAAGGACATGAGTAATGTAAGCAACACTTACTAAAAGAGAAATCAGAGGGATAAAAAGAAGCTTTATTGAAAAAGTAGCATGGAGCGCAATGCGACTGAAGGCCGAAACATCCCTGTGACGGGTGTCCAGCAAGAAATATCCGGTCTTTAGTAGAGGATATGATCTCTCCTGACTGCTAGGCAGGTTTCACAGCGTCTGCCCATGCTGAGAATGAGGGTGCCAATGAGTTGTTGAGGCACTGCTGCCCATTCGTCTTGCAGCGCCAATCGAAGCTCCGGAATCGTTACTGGTGGTAAGGTACGAGCTGCCAAGCGTCTGCCTAGAAAATCCCATACATGCTCGATGGGATTGAGATCCGGAGATCGTGCCGGCCAATCCATACGTTCAATATCCTCACTCTCCAAGAGCTGTTCGGCAGCTACTGCGCGATGACATGGTGCATTGTCGTCCATGAAAAGGAACTGCGGACCCATAGTGCCTCTAAAAAGACGCACATATGGAAGAAGAATCTCGTTACAAATCCCGTTGACTGAACCTGCGTCGAAGATGTGAAGGTCTGTACGACTACCAAGCATGATGCCTCTCCAAACGAGAACACCGCCACCTCCATACCTGTCCCTTTCAATGATGTTCGAGGGATGATTGCGGCTTCCCCACTCTCTCCAGATGAGTATGCGATGAGAATCACTACTCAGACTGAATCTGCTCTCATCTGTAAAGAGTACTCGTCCCCATTCATTGTCTCTCCAATTCCGGTATTCCCGGCACCACAGAGAACGCCTTCTCCGATGGGCAGGCGTTAGAGGTACACACCGTACAGGGCGTCGTGCAAACAGACCACCACCGTGCAGTCTTCTGGCCACAGTAAAACGCGATATCGGTCGTCCAGTCGCCTGTGTCTAGCGATTTCTCCCGCTGTCTGCCGCCTGTTTCTTCTGGCCTGTAAGGCAATATACCGGTCATCTGCGGGTGTGGTTCCTCGTGGACGACCACTACTGAACCCCCGGATAGCTGTTCCTGTAGTTTGAAATTGTCTCCAAAGTCGTGAAACGATGCTGTGAGCAATTCCGAACTCTGCAGCCACACTTGTCACACTGCGACCTTCCTCCAACTTCCCAATGATTCGACCTCGGGTAAAAGCATCCAGATGTCGTCTAACAGATTGATTATTCGTCATTTCGCGCTGAGGCAGCAACTCGGTGTGATTTTAACTGCTATACGGTGTGCAATCTCTTTGCCAGAAATACTAATCTTACACCGACAACATGCTTTACTACTCAGACACTCCCCCATTACGTCTACCTGCATATCTACGCATGTGCTACCGTACATCACCTCACTTAATCTCCTGATTGGTCTTTCTGTCCACTCTGCCTCTTCGTTCAGCTGATATGCTAATTTTCGACTCCGTCCTTAATTTTTGCACACCAGTGTATATACCTAGATTTTTCCTTCTAAAATAAATCAAACCTCCGATAAACGTTTGGAAAAACAATTGATTATTTAACTTCTTAATTCACACTTATTTCTTTCGAAAGTTCTTTGAACTTCAATAAAAAAAAATCATGTGCTAAGCTTTAATTCAACTTCAAATGAAGAAAATGCAAGAAAGCACAACCAAAATATTTCTTTTAGGTTCAATCTTTTTAAATTATTTGAAATAGCTTCAGGCAATCCATTATACATGAATCCCGTCAAATAACAAGCATTTTCAAAACTCAACAAAAAGAGGATTCTTTTATTTCTGCGTAGAAGCATGCAGTATGAGAAAGAATATTTTAATTTCCGGAATATATCTTCTATGAACAATGGAAATTTTTCTGGCAATAGTTGAAGTTCCACAGTTTATTTGTAAGTTACAAAACTGAATCAAAATATATACTTTCTCTTATTAACCTGAAACATCATTATTTCATACAACGCTTTGACTCAAAAGAAATTACATTTAATTCCATGCCATTCTATGAATAACCTGCATGAATATTTATTTCTCTTTAAGATTTTTGGATTCACTCCCTTTTACATACGAGCTACAAAATATACATAACCAACGGGGAATTTAATCAGTTTATAAATAATTTTGGATGGTTAAAGAGCTCCGAAATCGGTGGTGAGACTACACTACACAAAATAGAATTTTTTTAATGAATATTTAAGGTTTGTATGTGCTGGCGTCATGTAACTGAAAATATGGAATACCATTTAAGCACGGAAATCGCAACCAATGCACGACAATGATCTTGCTTCGCTGGTCTTTTTAGTTCACTGGTATATGGTTCACTTGCTGGTTTTCTATGTAATGGTCAATATCTAAAATGCTACTGCGAAAGATGCACCCCCCACACACGCTGTAACTCTGCTGTATAAAATCTTTTGAACTGTGGACTAAAGAATTTCTTACGTTTCTGGCATTTTTCAATTTTCGATACAATGACCGCAAGAAACTGTTCTGCATGATACTTTTTACGGATCTCTAATTCAATTGTTCTTTATTGCAGCAACAAAGAGCAATTGGATTATACAAATTAAATTTTTTTCAATTTATTAATTAGATCTATTCATTAATTCTTACTTATTTATTTAATATATTTATAAATAAATTTATCATTTAGTACTAGTATAAACGTAAATGAATCAATGTAAAAAAAACTAAAAAATACAAAAATGTAGTGCAAAACATCTAACATCTTTAGGGATTTGTAATTCATTGTTTTACATTACGTATTTACACTTTGCATCTCAGAATAGAACTAGTAAAAAATTATAACTATTGATATAGAGCACCCCACGGTTTTATCAAAATAGCATTAGTTTAGTTAATCATTTTATTCTTGTATTAGAATTTTTTTAAATTTTAGTTCGATTAACTGTAAAAGCGTGTGACGGGTGCTTACGCGTTTCACTAACCTTCTCTTAAATTCTATATTTTATTTATTTCAACCAATCTCCACCGGGAGCCAAAAGTGTGACTTATGCAAACGAGATATTTTCGGGTTTAGCGAGTTCGAAAAGGATATAAAAGGGAGAAATGAAATGAAGAGAAAAAAGAGGGTGATTTTGAGAGAGTAGTTTTTCTAGTGGAAATATATTCGTCGGGAGAAGACTATTGAAAGGTATTCATTAAATCGGTTCGGGACGGAACTGAAAGATAGCTGAGATTGAAGCCGCTCATTAAAGCAATCCAGATATAGAAGAACCTGCCTTAAGGAAAAGTATCAGGTCAGTTGTTTTCAAAAATTAAATATAAATGTGTAGCTTGATTGTACGCGTCGTTCTCCGTGGATTCAGTTAGGATTCCGTCGTTCATAATCGAATTCTTCTCGTACTCCACTGTATTTTGTTGATCTTAAGGTTTGAATAGTATTTGTGTAATCTCTCAATTAAGAAAGGTCAATAAATAAGATTGATTTATTAAATAAGTTGTAATTAATTATGGATCCAACATATTCAGATTTAGATAATACGCAAAGGGGAGTTAATAATCATAGGGGTAGTGATAGACTACAACAAGCGTGCTTTTATTTTTTTTTAAATTGCAATTTATTTATTTTTTTATTTCTATCTACAAGAAAAGCGGTTTTTTTTTCAGTTTTTTTTAAACTGTCATTCACTGATGAATTAATATTGAGTCATTTTTTAGAATCTTGAATAACCGTTGGCATCCTATCAGTGCGTCAATACGACCTAGTTTGCAAAATGTAGGATCAGCTACCTGAAGGAAATCTGGAAGAGCTAAGTTAGAATATTCAGCTCTTTTTAGTGAAAAATATCATTACTTACATAAAAATATTTCTTTCTAAAACTGGCATCAACATTCGACATAAAAGTACATGTTTTTAATCGATGAGTTTGTGAGAAATTATTTAATCCGGTGAGAGAGAGACCTCTGAATTAATTCTCAGCTCTTTTGGTAGTCGCCAAATCTGGAAATGTAATCTGGAATTAGTAGCCAAATTTTGGAAATGGGAAATCGCTCTAATCCTGATGATACTGATCAGGGCAATGGAACAAAATTATTAAACTATTGTATTGTCATTTGTCCTTGACAAGTGTGCAAAATTTCAAATTAATCTGACCCTTTAAAGTGGGTAAAAATGAAGTTCAAAGATTACGTTACATACGTGAAGCTTATAAAAGCGCGTTAAAATGAACATTTTTGATAGTTACATCAACACAAAAATTACACAAGATGTAAATTATATACAATAACATTTGTTCTTCCTATTTGCTCTGTTTTCTTTTAAAGTACTCTTTTAATTTTTCTTTAGGAAATATTTATGCATTGAGTGTGAAGTGTATTCATTAAAGCAACGTTTAAAATTCATCTTATGATCTTTACTTATTTTTTAGAAAAAAGCATAATTTTCTATTATTAATAAACTTTGTTTCTATCATGTACTTTAAAATGAAGTATGTTCACATAAAATATTGTTTTATAGTCAAGAAAAATCTTTATATTTTAAAAAAAGTTTTATTTTATATAGAGTTCGATATATATAAAGTTCTGTTTCAATTTAATGTAGAGAACACAAAATTAACTAATATTTATTTAGTAATACTCATTTCTGAGCAAATATTCGACATAACGAAAAAATTTCTAGAATGTTAAAAATATAAAGAGAAGGATTCTTTTTCCTATCACCGTTAATGAGATAATTAGAGCATTTGCGCTGAAAATTTAAGAAATGACCTTACTGTTCAATAATTAGGAAACACGAAAGGAAATGTTCAATAATTGCCGTCAGAAAATATGAATAAGTTGTTTCCCATTTCTTTTTATTTCACTGGAGATTTTTATGTGAATATATATGTATTGAATTAATTATTTACTTAAGATTTTAATGAGTAAGTAAATTAATTAGTATTCCATGCTAAATAGCTTAACAAACCAGTAATTAAGCACAAAATCCAAAATTTAATGTCACGAAACTCTGATATTAAAAAAGATTTTTTCCTTTTGCTTTTATTTAACAATTCTTCAATTCTTTATTTTTCAAATGTAAAATGTTTGTTAAAAGCTTAAAACATATTTGTGGTTTCAAAAATAATTATAATGAAATTTGAAACTTGAAATTAGATTTTAAAAAATTCTACAGCGTGCCTTTTGAAACTCCCCCTTTTCCACTTGCAATGCAATTTATTTAGTAAAATTGGTCAAAAAGTATCCCTTTTAAAAACTGCATTAGAGTTTATAGAATTTTTTTCTGGATTTCTCTCTTTTGGGAATATCATTCTTTTCTAAATAAACTGGAAAAATAAAAGAGTTGGTTGATTACCTAAGAGATAAATTAAGGCTCTAAAACTAGTGCTTTATCTTTGTAATGCATAGAATTTCAATGCTGTCTGAAAAAAATCGAAATCTGAAGGGAAAAGAATTGTTTGATAATCTTACAACAAATAACATTGTAACGAAATATGCATATGTATAGGATTACGTATAGTTTTATGGAATATAGAGCAGGAAAGGATATTTTTCCATATTTTTGTGTATGTGTAACCACTTAACCCAGTGCTTCTCAAACTTTCAATATTTGCGACCCACTATACAATCCTAATTCCACTGTTCAATCACGGTTACGAACTCGTGACCACAGTGCCATGGGTTTGAGTCTTGGTGCCACTGAGTGACCACGGTAGCCAAGTGGCCTAGGCATCGGATCATGGCTAGCGTGTCATGAGTTCGATCCCAGTACCACTAAAGACCCTCCGTGTAGGGGAGCGTTAAATCTGTCGAGATCTCAAACTTCCTCCCGTTGGTGTGGTGTGGTGTGGTAGTTAGGAGAGGGGGTGCCAGCTCAGGTGTCGTCCGCGTCACTTGACCATGGTTCAAAATTATGCGGACCGTCGCCAAAAGCCCTCGTGTTGCTAAGCAGTGCGACGTTAATATTCACTCACTCATTCACTCAATCCTAATTTTCACCCTTTTCTTACACAATAACAATGTATTCAATTCAATAAAACTATACTTTGACGTTAAAGCTAAAATAATTTAACCTATTGCAGTCCATTAAATTGTTTCTAAGGCTTTGGATAACATTAAAAGAACCTTTGCAGTGTAATCGAGAAGGGTTTTCTTATTGCAGAGGATGTGCTAATTTTTTATTCCTTTTCTCTTTCCCCCAACTCTCAATACATGACATCGCCTGCCTACGCGGAAAACGGTGGCATTGCGGAGCGAATGGAGTAACTTTTTACCGGCAGTTAAAAGGAATTAATTAGTAACCGTACAAATTATCAAGATAAGTGTTAAGTTTAATAATTACCAGTGACCCCATCTGTTGGTCATGTATAAAATTATATATAAAATTATTTTTATATTGTTTAATTATAAAATACATTGTGCAATACTGATACATTTTATATAAGTTCACTCTATTCGTGTCAATGTGTATTTTATTTCTTATGTCAGAGTGTATTTTGTTTGTTTACTTTCAGTCAATTAATAATTTTCTTAAAATAATCTTTTGTTGGCGACTTTTCAATAGGTTCGTTCCCCCACGTAGAATTATCACGCTCCTCTAGTTGGGCGCACCCCACAGTTTGAGAAACGCTGGCTTAGCCAGGAAACATACTTGGCTAATGAACATAATTTTCAAAAGTATAATAGTAACAAAAATATTTCTTTCGCATTTCTTTCTGTATTAAATTAAAACTCAAAAATCATGTACTTTTAAACCTAACGATTTATGTATGTCATCTTGCTTTATACATCGGAATTCAGTTTAATGCTGGGCCCCCGTAGTAGCCCAGTGATCATGCTAACGAATGTGGAAGGCCCTATCGTCGGAAATTTGAGTCTTGATAACTCTGAAAACCTGCCGCGTCAATAAGCAGATGCACATGTCAAATCTGTAGATGATTTAAATCTTTATGTTGGCATTAAGGGGAAGTTTGGAAAGTGAGTTAGCAACTCATTTGTCATCCTCATCATTTGATCATTCATTTAAATCATAAGATGCATCGTCAATAACCCTCGTATTACTTTGAAATGTGACAGTGAGAGAATATTAACGTCGCACTGTTCAGGTACACAAGAGCTTTTGGTGACATACCTCGCAACTTTGAACTATGGCCAAGTGACGAGGATGACACCAGAGCTGTCACAGCCCTCTTCTAATTACCACACCAACGAGAGGACGTTTGAGCACTCGACAAATTTAGCGTGCATCGCTCCCCTACACGGCGGGTCTTCAGTGGTACTGGGCTCAATCTCATGATATGCTAGCCATGATCCTATGCCTAGGCCACCGCGGCCTCGCGACACCATTCGGACCCACTGATTTAACAAGCACGTACTCCGTGTGCACTCTGTGGATATTTGGTGCATCGAGCATTGAACCCAGGCCTTCCTGTCTGATCCTCTAACCACTAAGCTACCAACGGCCTAAAATAGGATAATAGTAAGCAATCAAACCAAACTAAACCCACACTAATCTAAGTTACCTGTAGTACATAATTTGTCACTAAAATGTCATAAGTTTACGCTAATATATTTCATAAAATAAGGATTCGAATCAATGCCTCCACACTTAGACCTTTCTGCAGCTACACTTTGTACTGTGATGGACGTATTAAGATTTAGGAGTGTCTGTATACTTTGAAAAGTCTTATAATAAATTTTACTGAAACCAAACGCTATTCTTTGAAATATTGCTACACGAATCTTTACCACACATGGGGTTAAGGAAGGGTAAAATCAAATCTTAATGTTCAAATTAAGATTTTGTGCGATTTAAATTGTTCCTCGATATCTTTAAGGATAAAAAATAGATAATAAAGGGAGGGAGTGAACGCATTACATCAACGTCGCACTGTAAAGCAACACGAGGGCTATTGGCGACGGAACTTGTAATTTTGAACCTCGGTCAAACGACATTGACGGCACTTAAACTGTCACCTCTCTATTCTAACTAGCACACTAACGCGAGGACAGAGTCTCAGTGTTTTTAATGTGCATAGGCCCCTTTCTACTTGTCGTGTCTTCAGTGGCATCAGGGTGAGTCAGTGAATATTAAAGTCGCATTGTTCAGCTATACACGAGGACTTTTGGCGACGGTCCGCGTAATTTTGAACCATGATCAAGGGACGCGGAAGACACCTGAGCTGACACCCTTCTCTCCTAGCTACCGTACCACACCAACGGAGGACATTTGAGACGGAGACGACAGATTTAATGAGCATCGCTCCCCTACACGGTGGGTCTTCAGTGGTACTGGGATCGAACTCATGACACACTAGCCATGGTACGATGCCTAGACCACTTGGCTACCGTGGTCACTCAGTGGCACTAGGACTCAAACCCAGGGCACTGTGGTCACGAGTTCGTAACCGTGACCGCATGGCTACCACGCCCCAGGAGGTAGTCAGGAAGAAAATAACAAGAAATTGTAGCTTATATATTAATTTAAAAGGGATAAAATCACATCAAATATGATATTCGTTATTAGTGGTGCTTAGCACGTTGATCTAAAAATATTACTTAACTTCAAAGATATTAAACTACACTCATGTCCATAAATTAAGGATAATTCAGAATCACACAGAAATTGAACTCTAAAATAAAAATTTCACCTCTAGAATTACCACACACATCTTGAAGAATATGCAAATTGCAGGAAACCACCAGATGGTGCGGATAGTACATCCCAATGACGAGAGTGTAAGAAAGGGGTACATAAGGAATGGTGGCAAAGAAGTAAAAACGTACCCAGCTGGAAGTATCCGAGGAACTTGGAATCGCACAGAGTGTCATCTCCAGGCTTTGGCAACGATTCCAAGATGATGGTAATGTGAGTAGATGTTACAGCACAGGTCACCCCCGAGTTACAACGCCGAATGCGGACCGGTATTTGGCAGACCTATCTCGTCAGCTCTCTTCAGCTACCGGTACGACAATTTCAAGGCAGACCGTGTACAGACTCTTAGGGCCCATTGGTTTATATGCTCGTAGGCCTGTCAGATGTGTTCCCCTTACCGCAACTCACTGTCGCCTGCGATTAACCTGGAGTAAAGAGCATGCATTGTGGACACCGCAACAGTGGTCTTGTGTGATGTTTTCCGACGAGTCCAGGTTTAGTTTGCAGTCTGATTCTCGCCGGACTTTTATATGGAGAGGGCCAGGTACCCGTTACCACCAAGAGAAAACCATTGAAAGGCATCGTTACTGTGGTGCAGGATGGCTCGTTTGGGGAGGAATTATTCTTGGTTCCAGAACTGACCTGCATGTTCAGAGTGTAACGATGACAGGCCACATCCATCGTGATGTCATTCTGGAACAACATGTACGTTTGTTTCGGGGCGCCATGGGTGCTGAATTTCTGTTTATGGATGACAACGCCCGTTCTCACCGTGCAAACATTGTAGACGAATGCCTTCAATCGGAGGATATCACCCGTATGGATTGGCCAGCATACTCACCGGACTTGAATCCAATAGAGCATGTGTAGGATATGCTTGGCCGGCGAATTGCAGCCCGTCAACCCCCTCCCACCTGTCTACCGGAACTTCGGAGGGCATTGCTTGATGAGTGGTGTAATATTCCCCAAGATCAGATTGATTATTTGATACTCAGCATGCGTAGGCGTTGTAAGGCCTGTATTGCATCGTCCGGGAGACATACTCCGTATTAACCATCATACTAACCATGTTATACTGTTTTTTGTAAATAGGTTCTTTTTTGAAATTTGCTCCAGGGAGTAAAAATCGCAATTTTTATTAATTATGTCAAATATATAGCATCTTTTTTGCTCTTTACATTTTGTTTAATAAATAGACTTTACAGATAAGTCAAATTTGTTTTGCTTCTGTCTCTTGCTTTGCCTGAACTTCATTATCCTTAATTTATGGACATGAGTGTATAATGAGTATAATATTCAATGTAACACATTCGAGATTCCTCCAACCCATTAACTTAGCCTCAAGGTAAACGTGAGTGAGTGAGAGAATATTAACGTCGCACTGTTCAACCAACACGAGGGCTTTTGACGACGGTTCGCGTAATTTTGAACCATGGTCAAGTGACGCGGACGACACCTGAGCTGGAACCCCCTCTCCTAACTACCACACCACACCAATGGGAGGACGTTTGAGCTTTTGACAGATTTAACGTGCATCGCTCCCCTACACGGCGGATCTTTAGTGGTACTAGGATCGAACTCATGACACGCTAGCCATGATCCGATGCCTAGACCACTCGGCCACCGCGGCCACTCAAGGTAAACGTGATTTTAATTTAAGCAACTTTGTTCTTAGTGGTAAGCTTATATCCGAAGTTTATGGTAAATTCTTGCACATCATATGCTTTATTAGAAACGTTAATGCTGAAAACTTTGGCGAAACTGCTAAAAGGGTTTATATGGTTAGTAAACGTCTAGACATCGTTGTCATTATGATTTGTGAGAAACTAACTACAGGAAAAAGTAGTAAAAAATTTGCAATATCATACAACCACACAAAATTTATTTTGTATGCAGGGTGTTCGAAAAGTATGGCTACAGTTTCAAATATTAGTTACAAAAAAAAATATTCACTTACTGTTCTTTTCAAAAAAAAATTCAATTTTTTTTCCACGTTTTTAATATGCGCAAAATTAGCTCGCTCAAAACATCAAGTCTTAACGAGACTCTTAGCCACGTTGTTGTTAAGAATGCCCCCTGATCAGCGTGTGCCAGATCGAGGCCCTCGAAATTCATGGCAAAGGACTAGATTGCACGCCTGTCGTTAGCCGCAGAGTTGAGCCCCATGCAGGTGACAGTACGTTTTGGAAGAAAATACTCTGGAGGTGGTCAGAGCCTCCCCCTTCTTCCCCTTCCACCAACCTCACGAAGAGACTTGCAGCTTGAAGGCTATTTAGAGTTCCCCCATGCCCTGCAGGCACTATACATTTACAAACAGCCATGCCTTCTCCGGAATTCGAACCCAGGTCATGCGACACATCAATCAACGCTGCTAACAACTATACAGGTTGGGTGGTTTTAGCCACGTTCTATGAAGTATTGTAGGATCGTCAAGGTGAATGGCCACTGTAATTTGACATTTCCTTTCATCAGTGTCTAAGTGAATATTAGTAAACAATGTTTTACCCGTATTCCTACGAGAAGTCCAAAGATGTTATGTCTATACATCTTGATGGCCACGTCATTTGACTTCCTCTTCAATCCATCACCTGGGAACTGTTTATCACTTCCAAACTCTAGCGTGATGGTACCCAGCTTACGCTGTGCATGTGTTGCAAATTTAAATTCTATAAACCATGCTACAACTTGGTCTTGTTCTTGCAAACCTTTTTGAAACAAGAATGTTTGCAAAAGGGGGCATTGAGCTATCTAATTTGAATTTTTTTAAACAGAAACTTTTATCTTTTCTTTGCGGAGCACAAAAAAACTAAGTGAAAAACTTTTTTTTTTAATTAATTTTCTTTTTCCAAATTTAAATGTATCGGACTAGGTTCGGAGACCAATTTTTTAACTGTTGATTTTTAGAATAAATTTATTGTTTTAAAGAATATAAATAGGCTTAAAAAGATAATTGCTAAAATTTCATAAAAATAATTTCATTTTCAAAAACAAAGGGTGGTACATGTTATTTATTTAATAAACTTTTTAAAGTTCAGAAAAACGCCTTAAATAAAAATAAATTGCACATTAGGAAATTTTAATTTCATTGATATACTTCTTGATAATTCTGAAGTATCACAAACTGCAGGGTATAAAATATTTTAAGAAATAAATATTTTATTACCATTTAAGTTTGATGTTAATGCTTTTTCATTCAAATTACTGCCAATTACAAGCTAAAAATGGCTGTAAAATGTGACTAAATACAGGTGCCTTAAAATCTGCGGTTTATTATACTCTGAAGGGACTATAACATATATGTTATAAATTTCATTGAATTTGATTGGATTGTTTTGGAGATATCCCGTGCACAAATTATCGTAAAAATTTCATTCTTCAAGAAAAGCATGGGAAAAAAAATATTTTTGCAAGTTAGATAAAGTAGATGCTATAAAAACAACATAAGAAATTCTCTAGTTTTATGTATTAGTCCTTCTTCAATAATTATATGTTTGCCCCTAATGGTCCAAACAACACCAAAAATCAAACACCTAAAAAGCACTTTTTCAACCTAGTCGGATACCTTAAGATTTAAATCATCTTTATCAATACTTAGCTTCTCTCATTGTGGACCCCAATAGAATACGATGAGAAATTTGAGTCATCAATTTCAGTGACTGGCTGATTCATTGTAATGCGGTTTAGAAGGACAAAACATTCCCTCCAAATATATTCACTAAATTAATACTGCACAAATGAACGTCACTAATTGGTCAAAGGTAAAGAGAGATTATTAGTTCGTACGTGTGTGCAAATTCGATCACCCAAGAGAAAGCACATGTGAGGACTAAGACTTTAGACACAACTTTCAATCTTAATGATAGCCTAATTCTGTGAGCATCTATACTTTCTATTAAATACACTTCACGTGATTTGTTCTTTTTAAAATCATAATGTACAATATATTACCTTAATCCGTTTATAATGATCTAGTTGGTATACTCGTTCTTCGCACGCGGGAATTGAAAGACTAAACAATACATATTGAAGGATAAAGAAGTTTTTAATGAGTTAATTCTACATGAATTGCAAATTAAACAGAAAAAAGTTTTTTTGCATATCTCAGCTGAACAAAAAAACCATATTTGTTAAATTTTAAGTTTCTAGATATAATAGCTCATAAAAAGGATTTTTTTTTTATTTATAATACCTCGTAACTCTCTTGTAGATCGATTTTTGAAAACACCTTCCTAAGCTGATCTCTGCTCAACAAAAATAGCAAACATTGTAACAAATTCCGTGTAATGAACACTAACAATAGAGTAAATAATTTATATCTGGATGTGTAATACGTAAATATTACTTTCTGTTGTATTTATTTTATGTTAAAATTGTGATATTTGCCAATTTGGCATTATATTTGCCAACTACGTTGGCAAATTTGCGTTTGATTGAACAGTATAGTTGTCTTGCTGTAGCGCCACCTTGTGGGGAGCTCCAACAAAAAGGATAGCTCAAAAACCTTCTCCACAAAAAATACATATACATGCTAGTTTTCATAGTGATCGTTTGAACGGTGTTTGAGTGAAGCGAAGTAAAAAATTGAACATCCATATAATATATATATTAGGCGTACAACTTTGCTTCTGCCGTTTTTTTCCGAAATTCGAGGCTTTATTGTAAAAAACTGGTTATACATTTATGATTCAAAGTATTGTCCATCGCTGGCCACTACTTTCTCCAATCCTTCGGTCAGCGTACGAATCCCGCGTTGAAAAAACCGGTCATCTTTTGAAGCGATCCACGAATCGATCCAATTTTTTGCTTCATAACACCGGAAGTGCTGGTCAGCCAGGCCGTATGCCATTGATAGAAAAAAGTGATAGTCTGAGGGAGCAACGTCTGGAAAATACGGCGGGTGGGGTAGGACTTTCTATTTCAACATTTCCAAGTATGTCTTGCCCACTTTCGCAGCATGAGGTCGAGCATTGTCATGCTGTAAAATCACTTTATCATGTCTCTCGTTGTATTGCGGCTGTTTGTCTTTCAATGCTCGGCTCAAACACATTAATTGCGTTCAGTAACGATTGCCTGTGATTGTTTCAGTAGGTTTTAACAACTCATAATACACTACGCCGAGCTGGTCCCACCAAATACTGAGCATGACCTTGGAACCATGAATATTCGGTTTGGCCGTCGACGTGGAAGCATGACCAGGATATTCCCATGATTTTCTGCGCTTGGTATTATAGGTAATGAACCCATTTTTCGTCCACAGTCACAATGTGATGCAGAAATCCCTTCCGTCTTTGCCTTCCAAGCAGCTGTTCACAAGCAAACAAACGCCGTTCAACTCGTATGGCACCCAATTTCCTTGTTTCTGAATCATTCCCATGACTTTCAGGCGTTTTGAAATAGCTTATTGCGTCACCCCAAATGATCCTGCGAATTCTAGTTGCGTTTGATACGAGTCTTGATCAAGTAATGCCTCCAATTCTGCATCTTCGAAAACCTTCTCTCTTCCACGGCCATGATGGTCTTCGAAGTTCTTGAAGCGTTGAAACCAATCTCGGCACGTTCTTTCACTAATAGCGGCATCAACATTGGTATTTCAAAGCATTCGATGAGCCTCAGCCGCAGATTTCTTCATATTAAAGCAGAAAATTAAAACTCCAGCAAATGACGAGAATTTGGCTCGAAAGCCAAATTGTTTAATCGGGAATAACTTTATGATGCACAGACACAAATCTACTAATACACTCATGTTCATAAATTAAGGATAATGAAGTTCAGGCAAAGAAAGACACAGAAGCAAAACAAATTTGACTTATTTGTAAAGTCTATTTGTTAAACAAAAGGTAAAGAGCAAAAAAGATGCTATATATTTGACATAATTAATAAAAATTGCGATTTTTACTCCCTGGAGCAAATTTCAAAAAAGAACCTATTTACAAAAAAACAGTATAACATGGTTAATATGATGGTTAATACGGAGTATGTCTCCCGGACGATGCAATACAGGCCTTACAATGCCTACGCATGCTGAGTATCAAATTATCAATCTGATCTTGGGGAATATTACACCACTCATCAAGCAATGCCCTCCGAAGTTCCGGTAGACAGTTGGGAGGGGGTTGACGGGCTGCAATTCGTCGGCCAAGCATATCCCACACATGCTCTATTGGATTCAAGTCCGGTGAGTATGCTGGCCAATCCATACGGGTGATATCCTCCGATTGAAGGCATTCGTCTACAATATTTGTACCGTGAGGACGGGCGTTGTGATCCATAAACAGAAATTCAGCACCCATAGCGCCCCGAAACAAACGTACATGTTGTTCCAGAATGACATCACGATAGATGTGGCCTGTCATCGTTACACTCTGAACATGCAGGTCAGTTCTGGAACCAAGAATAATTCCTCCCCAAACGAGCCATCCTGCACCACAGTAACGATGCCGTTCAATGGTTTTCTCTTGGTGGTAACGGGTACCTGGCGCTCTCCATATGAAAGTCCGGCGAGAATCAGACTGCAAACTAAACCTGGACTCGTCGGAAAACATCACACAAGACCACTGTTGCGGTGTCCACAATTCATGCTCTCTACTCCAGGTTAATCGCAGGCGACAGTGAGTTGCGGTAAGGAGAATACATCTGACAGGCCTACGAGCATATAAACCAATGTGCCCTAAGAGTCTGTACACGGTCTGCCTTGAAACTGTCGTACCGGTAGCTGAAGAGAGCTAACGAGATAGGTCTGATGCTGTGCTCCGTCTGTTTCTTTTGGCAGTAACTGCCAAATACCGGTCCGCATTCGGCGGTGTAACTCGGGGGCGACCTGTGCTTTAACATCTACTCACATTACCATCATCTTGGAATCGTTTCCAAAGCCTGGAGACGACACACTGTGTGATTCCAAGTTCCTCGGATACTTCCAGCTGGGTACATCCACATTCCACTCGTCCGATAATTCTACCACTTAAAAAATCATCCAAATGCTTCCTTTGTGCCATAAGTATGAGGTTATTGCACTGAAAGTTTTTAAAGCGCTTGTGAACAATTTTACTTCTTTGCCACCATTCCTTATATACCCCCTTTTACACTCTCGTCATTGTCACATACTAACCGCGCCATCTGGTGGTCTCCTGTAATTTGCATATTCTTCTTCAAGATTTGTGTGATAATTATACAGGTGAAATTTTTTTTTAGAGATCAATTTCTGTGGAATTCTGAATTATCCTTAATTTATGGACATGAGTGTATTTCGATAGCGTTATGTTTACAAATACCTAAGCTTATTGTATGACATCTACGATCTATTTATTTCGACTACCACTTACCGCTACAGCCATCTATTGCAAAACGGCGGAAGCAAAGTTGTACACCTAATATATATAAAGATTTAAATTTTTAATCGTCAATAAAATACTTTCAATTCATCCATTAAAGTTCAAATACATTTTAAACTTCTAGTGGATATGACACTTGATGTCAATACAACGTTTTCAAATATTAATTCATTAATAAAATTAAAAAATGAATAAATAATACAAATTTGCCTAAAAGCATATATAGAAAGGAAAATCGTTCGTTGTGTCCAAGTAGCGCAATGGATTTCTACTCCAAAGGTCTTGGGTTCGAATTCCATTAGAGATAACCTAATTTTTGAGAATGGGATTTCTTTTTCTATTCATTAGAATTAATTGATAGTAACAAACAAAAATAGTCCAACACCCGATATATAGAGGAAAATGGAAAATTACAAGGAAAATCGTTTTCAATTTTGTCCCTTAATTTTGTGCTTCTGTCGTATGTGTATGCATATTTATATTAATTGTATCAATTGAATAAAAAAATAACTAAAATAAAACTTTTTTGGCCCCAAGTAGGAATGGACTTAAAAAAAATGTTTATATTACTTGTTTCAAATTTCAGATACTTTCAAGCCATTTTGTCGCATAGAAGAAACTTGCTCTCCTTGAACCTCACTCATGTTTTATGATGACTTAAACTAAAAGCAATCAGTTTTAAGAAATTAAAAAACAATCTTAACTTTAAATAATAGAGTCTCGATTACTTCAACAAGTATTTTTTCCAAGATATTAGTGAACATTTTCTAGAGCTGTAATTTAAGGAAGAATAAAAATAAGTGGAAGATACCAAAACCGTTTGACCACTATGTTTACAAATAACACCCGAATATTCTTGTTAATAAATTTCGTTTTAAAAAAGATCCTAAAAAAACAAACTTTTATAGTTAATCGAATATGTTGTAACTTAAGCTTCGAGTCGCCAAATCTGGAAATGGGATCTGAAATGAGTTGCCAGATGCGGGATGGGATCTTAAAATGAGAAATCGTTAATCCTGATCAGGATAATGGAACAAAGTTATTGAATCATTGTATTGCTATCGGTCCTGGACAAGCAATGAAATATTTAAATTAATCTGACCTTTAAAAGTAGGTAAAATCTATTAAGTTCAATGATTCGTTACATACAAGTGAAGCCTATAAAAGGGGTGTTAAAATATTTTTTTTGTCAACATTTAACAATAAAAATGTTGATATAGTCATGTTTTTCACTCTTTTATTAATTTTCGTTAATTACAGCTAATTGTTTGCATCTATTTTTCGAACAAAATTAGATGGAAACAAAGTATTTGTTTTCCGATATAAACCAATGAGGATTCATTTCAGTGGTAGTTTCAAGGAACCAATTAATAGTGCTAAATGAGGTTCATTAGTACTTTTAAATTTTATCAATTGTGCCTTAAGGTTGGATTTCTTTATTTAGGTTGTTTGCTATACGGAACATTTGATGTATTTTACATTCTATTTGCCAGCGTGATAAAATTTTCCCTGCTCGAAAATGCCGAGAAGAAATACGAGTCAGAAGGAAAAAATAAATGTAATTACTTCAACAAAACTTTTTTTTGCAATTGCAATTGCTGAAAGCTTAAATTTTTATCTCTACTCTTAATAAGATTTTGTACAATAATAGTTTTTTTATCGAAAACAATTAACACGCGTATATCAAAATTACTATTCATTATTTTTATTTTAGAAACATTTTTATATCATTTTGATTTTAATGTACTGGGAATAATATGAGTGTCTAATTTCAAATTCTGTCCTTAAAAAAACGCTGTAATATATGCCTTAATAATTTTTTTGATCCTTGGCATGCAAAAAACTTCGTATAGAACATGTAATTATCAATGAATATTGTAATTGCTTCTTTTATTTGTAAAGGAAATATATAATAGGTACAACTTAACTCGCGTTTTTGCTTGCATTTATTGATACTGCTTACTATTAATCTTTACGTCGAGGAGGGATTCCATCGCTGCACATAATGCTGTAGCTTGCGTGTGTTTATGAACCTGAGAGCTATGCCGGTGGTAGCAAAGCTACTGGAACAGTCTCCCAAGCCGTATTAGTCGAAGAGGAGGCACCAAACTAAGCTAACTCTAAGCAAGTCCGACCTTTCGAGGCTGTGCAAACTTTTTATGGAGAAAAATAATCCTATTCAGCGACTCCACACCTGTTCTTCAAGCGATTCAAAAAGGAGACTCGGTGCTTGTTCGGAACATAAGAAATGCTCTGCACAAAATTCTCAAGTTAAATAAGAAGTGTATCATGCAATGTGCCCATGTTGGAATCAACAAAAACGAGACCACCCGATGCTTTCAGCTAAAGAAGCAAGGAAACTATAAACTACCTTTTGTTGTCAAACTGAACGATACGTATATAAATTCAGTGACCAGGTCTAGATTCATAGCCTAAGCTGCATTAAGCAACACATTTTTGGCTACGCATCACAAATGAGACATAAGCGCGAATATCCTCACCAGACTCAGGACACGCCACCTAAGAGGGATAAAAATCTACAAAGTTTGAGCAAGAACGTACATGTTATGTAGGAACTGCCCTGACCCCGAACCAACTGTTCTTCTGTCCTGCCATTGTGATGATTTTTCAGCGAATAAGTGTCTGTCCTCAGGACTATCTGTATTCGGACAACTGTCTGGACATTGCGGACGTGGTATATAGGGAACTTCGGTTCTATATAAATACAAGGGGTGATCAAATGAAAAGGTACGAAACGACACGGTGGGTAAAATATAGACTTTATTCAAAATATACACCATAGGCCTGAGCACAACGATCCCACTGATGAACAAGCCGCAGGATTCCTTGTTCCCAGAATTCCTGTGGCTGTGACGAGACCCAGTCCTTCACAGTGTCCTTGAGTACGTCGTCTGAGTTGAAGCGTTTTCCTTTCAGGTGTTTCTTCAGTGGACCAAACCCATGGAAATCGCAGGGTGACATGTCCAGACTGTAGGACGGATGGTCCAACGTCTCCCATTGGAACTTGTCCAGTTCCATTTATGTGACTCTGGAGACGTGTGGACGCGCGTTATCATGGAGCAGAACCACACCCTCCGTGAACAGCCCCGGTCTTTTGTTCTTGATGGACCTGCGTACGCGTCGGAGTGTCTCACAGTACACATCGGAGTTTGCTTTTTCTGTGCTCGAGTAATTCTGTGCTCGCATCATTTGGACGCCGCTTTTTATAAGAGCCTTTGCTCTCTCCTGCGCATGCGGAAACCCGCGCATGATCCGATCCCAGTCAGAGTCTCCAATGGCATCCCGAGATGTATCGCTACATTCTCCCTTGGCGGAATATGCAAATATTTAACTGTTTCATTTTTATGTCGTTTCGCACCTTTTCATTTGATCACCCCTTGTATAACTTTTCCATTTCCATATAAACACGACAACCAACAAACAATTAAGCATTATCTCTGAGAAACTTACTTTCGCGTGTTGAACATTCAGAACGTCTTCCCTTGTTTGATATCTGTTTGTTAATGAATACTACAAGAGTATATTATTCCGAATTCAAAATTAATGTATTATGTATAGCTTTTAAAATATTTTTAACGTATACTTTTCTTGTGTCAAAAGTATATGTTCCAAAATTAGTATTAGAAGAACAACTTTTTTAATAATTAATAAAATATCACTTGTAGTTATATTGTTAACAGAACGTAGAATAATTCTATTTGGATTTATATATTATCTTTTAACACAACAGTACTGAATCAATATTTTGAATTTTTTGGAATTTTATAATTATTGCTAAATATATTTAACTTTTAGAACTCTTTATTGTACAATTTTACATAAGGTTTAAAATTATTTACAGCATACAACAAAGTATAACTTTTTTTATCATGATTCTTGATAATTAAAATAGATTAATAATAATAAAAAATACTTTATATAAAAATATAATTACTCAATTCATCAAATGTCTTTCTGTCTGTCTGCACATAAGAAAATATGAGGGAATTTAATATCCCAACTTCAAAATTTCATAAAAACCCTATTAAATTTACAACTATGTATAACGAATGGGTTAAAACTTATATTACACATACGGGTAAGAAGCTACAAAATATTATTCAATCCACATTAGACAATATTGATGATTCTATTATTAAGAATAGTATAGATATTACTATGTATGTATACATGAAAGGTAAAAAAATTCTCTATTCATACCTATGATTTTGAAGATTTATTTAACTCTATAGATATAGGAGACATGGTTAAAATTCTCAACATAGCTTAAAACAAATATTCTTTGAATACATTAATTATAAAAAAAAATCTATTATTCAACTAGTATTAAATGAAACTTATATGTTTCATAATAACTCTTATTATCAGCAAATAAAGGGCTCCCACAAGGTGGGGCTGCAAGTAACTGTTTTGCCAATATTTATTTGCACTACTATGAATATGATAGTTTAAGTTTCGAATCTTATTACTGTTATGTCGAAAATGTCTGCTGTACGGGGAAGGTGGATCCATAAAACATTTATTAACCCTAATTTCGCTGGTCCTAATTTAGTGATAGTTAAGAAATCAATACGTCTCCATTTTAGTCCATAGACTCTTGTTTTTTTTCCACTTTAAAAGTTCTAACTCTGTTTCCTGTTATGCATATTTTTATCCAAATCTAGTACAATATTCATTTCACTATTTATTTACTAGTTATGTTTATTAAAATCCAGTTTCTATCTTTTAGCATTATACTACTCACAATTTTCTCTTTACTATATATATATATATATATAGCGCTACAGCAAAACAACTTCTGCACCGTTCTAGTATTTGCCAAGTTGTCAACGTGGTTGCCAAAAACGATGCCAACTTGGATCTGTTACCAACATTTCGATGTATCCATTAAATCGCCATTTAAAAGTAAGGAATGACGTTGCTTTCGAATATTACAATATTAACATAAAATAAATACAACAGAAAGTAATATTAACCCATTGCACATCCAGATAAAAATTATTTACTCTGATTTAAGCGTTCATTACATGAAATTTGTAACAATGTTTGTTACTTTCGCCGAGCAGAGATCAGCTTAGGAAGGTGTTTTCAAAAATCGACCCACAAGAGAGTTACAGGAAGTTATAAATTTTAAAAAAATTCTTTTTATCAGCTATTAAATCTGCAGACATAATATTTAATAAAATTTTTTGTTCAGCTGAGGTATGCTAAAAACTTTTTATCCCTTTAATCAAGTAAAATTGAAGTATAAAAGAGATTTAAGGAGTCAATCTGTATTGTTTAATTTTTCAATTTACCCGTGCGAATAACGGGCATACAAACTTGTACGAATTAAAACGTGAATAAGAAAATAACTGTAAATTTGAAGCTTCGGGCTTATAATAGATCCTACTTCATTTTAAATTCAATTATATTAATGTAATTAGCAAATAATGAACAGGAATTGAGCTATAATATCAGTAGCAACAGGTACGTCCGGGAAGTGTTACAGCCCGAAGTCATTCCCTTCCTTCGAGGCATTCCTGGAGCTATCTTTCAGCAGAATTATGTACAACCACACATGTTGCAAAGACTGTTCGAGACTTTCGTGCCTCCCAACACATGCGATTTCTTCCTTGGCCTGCTTATTCGCCGGTTATGTCGCTTAATGAGCACGTGTGAGATTTGGTTGGTCAGCGTATCGCTCGCGATCCACGTCCTGAATTTTCAAAAGACGCACATACAAGCAATAGGGAATTCTCTTCCACAAACAGACATTCAAAATTTGTTTGTCTCCATACCACGTCGTATAGCAGCACTTATTGCAGAGCCTTGTGGCTACATCAAATAATGATTTCGGGCACTTAATATTGTTTTTTTTTTTTGCTTTGAAAATTTCGTCATTTATTTGTACTAATACAATTAATTTTTGTGCATTAAATTTCATTTAATTCTGAGGATTCCTTTAAAACCTTGCATTTTTTTTACAAGCAGCAGTATATTTGTATATTTTAGAGATACCTTGATAATTTTTTTTACAAAGAAACATATTTGGCTCTTTTTTATAAAAACGTAGAATTTAATGATGTATTTTAAAAACATTTTTTTTTTAAATAATACCACCCAAAAAAATTATATATTTTTCTTTAATTAAAAAATTAATTTTAAGTCACAAAAATTAATTTACGTGATAATACTTAATTCGCTTTACATTGCGTTGTTTCCTCAGTGCTATAAAAAGTTTAATACAAGATACGATAATCTGCACACAACACACATTACTCTGACATCAGAAAGATTACAGAAACTATTTATTTTGTTGTTGTGTCTTTTTTTTACACAACGAAAAGCGCAGACCCCTTAATTTAGATTAGAATCTCTGAATGCCTTCACTTTTATTCGATGTTATTTTAATTTGCCCAGGAGATTTAGAGTACTTATTTTCCATCCGCAAAACATTGTTTTACACCCATTTTTAATTTCCTGATTTTTTTAAATTTCTTCAGTCAACTGTGGAGAAATATTTTCGCATCATTGAACTTGTAGTATTTTTAAAGTAATTAATGCTCAGAAAAAATTATTTTTATAAAGGAGTCAAAAATGATTACTATCGTATTTGTCTCATTTACTGAACCGTATTAATTAATATTTCTGTGGCAGATCTGAAAGATAATTTAAAAAAAAAATGAAAAAAAAAAAACTAGAATTTAAACAATGACAATCCAATCAATTAGAAGTTAACTTAAAATAGTTCACTCTTTCAGACACATTATATATATATATATATATATATATATATATATTATATATATAGGTAACTTCTTATTGATTGGATTGATTCTTCTTATATATAAGATCTCCGGAGGTATCAGACCTACAAACTTGAAATTTGGTAGGCATGTTCCTTTCATATAGAACAAATTCGTTAAGAACAGATTTTGCGAAATTCTATTACTAAGGGTAGTGGCGAGGACTTAAAGGGTGTTATAGATAAATATTCTTGTTTTTGAATTATTAGGCCATAAGACGAATCTTTATAGTCACGCTTCTTTCATGGAGTAGAAATTCACTACAATATGGGATTTGCGAAAATCGGTCACTAGGGGTTATTGGAAAGGCTTAACTTTTTTGCGACGACGTACTGATCAATGGAAAACATTTTAAAGACCCGCCCTCCCAATTGTCTCCAGTAGCCAGGTGATACATTGGTGAATTGCGTTTCGTACTCGTTCCACAGGTTTGTCCGTCTTCAGGAAAAAGTGCATTGAATGGCCTGCCGTCCAAGAAGGGGTTTCAGACTGGTGCATCTATGACACACCGTCAAGAAAAAGTTCGTTAGAGAAATATTTCCGTTTTTGAACTATTATACCTACAAATTTGAGATTTCATAGGCACGTTCCTCTAATGAAGTAAAAATCCACTACAAAGAGATTTTTCTAAACTCGTCCTCCAAAGGGGGTTGCGAGGGGTTAAGGGGGGTTATAGATAAATAATTTTTTTTGAAGTATTGGACGAACAGATTTTAAATTCAGTTGGTATGCTAGTCTCATGAAGTAGAGATCCACTACAAAAGAAGTTTTGAAAAAAGCATCCCCCAAGGGTTGTTGCAAGGGGTTAATGCGTGTAACAGATTAAAATGTTTTTGTATTTGAACTGTTAGACCCATATACTTGAGATTTGGTAAGCATATTTCTTTTGTATAATAGAAATCAGGTAAAAGAAGTCTTTAGGAAGCCCGTTACCTATCTAAGCTGGTGGGTAACGGTTAGTATCTGTATATTCCAGAAATCTTTAAGATTATATTTAAATTTTGTTAGATTTTGTCACATTAATTGATCGTTACAGAGTTTATAAAAATCACCAAAATTATAGATAAAATGTCTGTAATGAAATGCTTCTACGAAACGCTTTTCATCCGAAATATTTTGGGAAATGTAAATGAAAATTAACTTCCCGATTCTTTTTCGGTTTGATTTGATTTTTTCATATTGATGACGCACTCTAAAGCAACATGAAAACTATTGGCGACGGAACTCATAACTTTGAACCGTGATCAAGCTCTGAGCTAGCAACCCACTGTGACGTAGTCACAAAGGAGAAATCACCCCTATTTATGATGAACTCCTTAGCTGTAGAGCACGTGGCTTTGGTGTCATTGTGCTTTGTCGGACATCTGGACTGTCAGATCCGGTGTAACTGATAACACTATGGGCTGGGCATTACTATTATTTTTCGTCCATAGACAGTGATTGTCCGTCTTAAAAGGCTGGCGCCTTGGCAGACATGGTGGCGGGTAACATCAAAAGAGGAAAAGGCGGCGAGGTGGTTCGAGAACCAGATGCCAAGCCAGCCCTTGTTGCCGGAAACTTTTATGAGAGACACGAGCCATTGTTATCCTTGCACCAATGGTGGGCTAGTGAGACCGAGGTGTAGGGAGCAAAACCTTGAGGCATGTCAATGGAGGTTGATGAGGGGGTGAAGTTGACCCGCCCCAGGGTTTAAAAGGGTTGACCTGGCTAAAGAAGGAATCGATTCCTGAGACAGTATCCGGCGAAACAAGAAGGAGGTGAGTGCCCACGGTAGAGAGATCGACCTCCGAGACGGAATTCTGCAGACTAAGAAGTAAGCGTGGGGTGAGTGCCCACGGTACAGAAATTCGGCTATTTACTTTTTATCTTCCGTATCCTGAAGACCTGATGCCCGGAGAAGGCGCGAGGAGTGGATACCGATGCAACCGAATGGAAAAATAGGACTAGCACCTGAAAGTGACTCTTTCTCTTCCCAGTGATCTTCTGAATGTTGTAACTCAAATAAACAGTTATTTACATCTCACTAAAAAGTATTTTTAACGATTAGCTTAGCGTCCACACGCTACCGAGTCCACGACGCCACACCACTCTCCCAAAGTTTACAGCATGCCAATGTAAGAGCCTCAAAAAATTTCGAAATTTCACGAGTGTAAGCTTTATTAATTAAGTTTTTAAGATTTTGAGTAGTCAACAGGAATCAGCCGAAATAAAACTCATGGCGAGAGTCACGAATGTTTCAACGAATATTTCGCTGCAACACATTCACGTGATCCATTCGCGAAATGTTGCCACGACCACTTTGCGTTAGTGGTAAACTTACAAGTATTTACGTCGTAAATCAAATATAATTTAGTTCTTGAAATTACACAAATAAATATATTGCGTATTCATTTATAATAAAATTCTGTCTTTAATCCATCCTCCGAAAAAAATTGACCGAAAGCAATTTTTTTCTATATCACGATTGTTGGAATATATCCATCTCTTTAATTTAACAATCAAAACATACTTTTGCTAGAAAAAGTGTGTTCATCCATAACAAATCATACAGCAAAAGATAAACACTAATAGAAATATAACTTTTTTCTAACAAAAATTCATGAATTTGCTTAATATTATTAAAATATTAAGCATCAAAGAATTCATTAATTTTGAATTACAATAACGAGAGTCTTGTAGAAAAGCACACAAATAGTAAGCAGTAAAAGTGTGCGTTCACTATTTGAATATTTTTGTGATTCCTGGAATTTTTATCAACAGGCGTTATAGGTTAACAGAGTTTTTGAATTCAGTTATCAAGTAAAATAGCTTAAGAGAGTTGTGAAGCAATAATTTTTACGTTTTTGTGAGATACGAAGCAATTGGAGGACATGGAAAATAAAAGGAAGGAAATTAGTATCAGAGAGCGTAAAATCATAGTGAAAATGTTGAAAGATTGAAAAATTCGTCGGAATATAGCCTGAGCCGTTGGACGTCAGTATTCACCTATCCAGCGTGTTATTAATAACTTCAAGTCTACAAGAGTTTAAACATCCAAACCTCGTTCTTATCATCCATCTAAACTCACAGAGAAAAACGAATTATGATATCCATGGTGAAAAAAAATCCGCTTTTGACTGCAACTCAAAAAGCAAGACATTCACGAGAAGTTTAACAAAACATTTGAGCGGATATTGCTAGAAAAATTTTGAATAAAGCCGGATACCGTAGTCGAGTGACTTTCAGAAAGCCTTGTACTTGAATGACCAACCAACTGAAACGGATATTTCTTTTACAAAAGAACATATACATAAACCTCCGGAGTTCTGAAGGACTGTGATATTCTCCGATGAGAGCAAATTTTGCTTCTCGGCATAAAAGATCGTAAATTGGTATTGAGAATACCTTGCACTGCGCTTCAAAAATCGCATTTAGTACCAACTGTAGGGCACGGTGGTGGAGGTGTTATGGTGTGGGGGTGCATGGTGAGCAATGGTGCTGGCAAGTTGGAGTATATCGAATCATTTATTAACAAATATGATTACCTTGATGCTCAAAGAAATAATTTAAAGGAAAGTGCCACCAAACTCGGCCTAGGATCGTCGTTTGGTTTTCAACACGACAACGATCCTAAGCATACCGCTGAGATTGTGAAGCTTTGGATCTTGTATATATATAGTGTCCCAAACCAACTGCATACTTCCCCGCAATCAACTGGAATCTTCTGGAGCCTAGAATTCGTCAACACAATATGTATAGCAAGGATATGCTGAAGAGTGCTCTTAAGTACGAATGGGTGAAGACAAGTGCCGAGAAGAAACCACAAGATTTGTTAATCCAATCCTGAAACGACTTGAGTAGGTTCTCAAAAGAGCTAAAAAACATCCTATTATCCTTTTCAAATAGTTTTTATAGTTGCTATTAAATCAATGAGGACAGACTTTTTTACCTGATTTTTGTTAGTATCGCTACAAACCTGTATTTATTTTTGTTAGACGGTTTATGAAAACTGTAGCTAATGTTTTTCCAGTTTCCGTGCTGTGATCTCGTATTCGAGTCTTGAATCCGATCCATAGACGTTTTAGTCATATACAGGTGGCAAAATATTAAACGCAAATGAAGACGTGTTATAAATATACAACTGGAGATGACGAAGGTGGTGTAAATGCTTGTGATCCAACGAGATCGGGTCTGAAGGATTTTTGTCTTGAAATACTTTGAAGTATATTTTTAAGTTAACTCCAACAGGCGGCAAATGTTTTGGTTCCTGAAGAAACTACTTTTGATCTCGTCATTAGACCTGCCACGTCTATCAATACTCTCGAAGAGAACAATTTTACAAGCTGTGACAGTAAATCGAATTTACTTTTATTATTCCAATTACATAAAATGAACTAAATAAAATAAAATAAGGTTTTTTTTTTCAAAAATTCACGTTTTTAAATTTTTTTCGTTGTTCATGTAAGCAATAGTAATCGACCGCAGACTCTTTCTAGCACAGGTAAATATATCCCTTTTTTTAACTAAATAATTTTTATCGCAAAAATGAAGAAAATAAAATTCATAGAGGAAAAGGAATAGAATCCGACTAAACAGACCTGACAGTAGATTTAAGAGTTTGTTTCTATAAAATATGAAAAATGATTAAATGTGTAAACAGATATCCCTGGTCAAAAACCCTGAAAAATTGTGTATATTACAATATTATTTACCTTGCAAACTTTAAAATAATTCTTCTCTCGGCTAGACTTGGATACTAATGTTTTCAAGTGTGCTTTTAGGGCAGAAACTTTTTGTTAAGTCTTATCTCTTATCATTCATCCTTTTCTGCGAATCATCTTAAAAGCTTCAGAACTATCTCACTTCTCTTTTCCACAATATCCACTCATAGCTAAAAACTATCATCCACTGAATTCTTTTGACCGTCTGATTGGAATTACGAAAAACTCTTATTGATAAGTTTTAAGATAAGTTTACAGATATTTTGTACATTGTTGAATGTCATTGATGAAGAGATTTGTTTAAAGAGGGGAAATTGCACGTACTCTGCTTTCCGCTTTTAGTTCTACATATCTAAGTAAAAAGGCTTTCCTCGTATAAAAAGTATTTCGAGTCCCCCAAAAAATTGTTTAACAACTCAATGCTGAGAATCGTGTCAAATTGAAAGTCAAAAATCATACTTGTAATTTTGCGATATGAAAGTAAAGCGGTGAAAACTCTAGGTTCGCATTATATTTTTATGCTCTTTAACTATAATGAAGGGCAATACTTTTATTTTATGGTGTACATTTATTTTACTATAGACATGTTTAAAAACACATAATATATTAACAATTTAAATTTTTTAAAATATTTTGAAGAACTAGTTATATTGTATGCTGTGTATATGTTAAGAAATACCTTTAAAGCAAAAATAATATATAATAATATATAATGTATTGTTATATAATACTTCCCACTGTGCATACATTATAATGGGAATCCAATGGTTTTCGAAAGGTTCTACTGTATGGCACGCTGAATTCTATTGGTCGATTGATTTTGCATACGACAGCTAACAGGTTGCCACCCCTTACCCTCTATTTAAAACGTTCGTCAGTGCTTTTGCACAGGGTCCTCAGGATCTCTTCAGACACACACGCGTCTTTGTTTTTACTCCTATACACTACATTTTTACCTTTTATAGCAATGTTCTTTTTGTAAACGCTATGGATCCTTAACAACGCGTGGATCTCACATCAAATAACATCATAAATCAACCTAAGAGGCTAATTAAAGGAAATGCATATTAAAACCTGCTACACTACGAGTTGCAAATATACTTCATTTTTGCCAAAAAAGTACTACATGAAAAGAAATCATCTCTAGCAAGAAAAGCAAACAAATCTGAAAACTTTTCCAGATTACTCGAGTTTGTTCTGTTTTTATCTTTGTGTACCAATTATATTTCACATTTTGTTTCACAAAATTTAAACGTGTGTGTATTCAAAGGAAACAGCATATTCATAAAAACTTCTATTTCATTCTAATTGTTTGTTTAACTTTATATGCAAGCATTTTTTATGTAGCCAGTTTTATCTAAAACTCAAGTGAGAGAAAAACACTGCAAGTTATTTTTCACACCATTTTCTTTACAAAAAGAGTGCTCCATTCTCACTATAAAAACAGTAACGACAAAATACGCGTGCAGAATATTTCAAACATATTTTTTCCAGAAAATGGATATTTTTTCTTCCCCCGTCCAAAATGTATTCAGTTTGAAAAAAAAATCTTGTTCGCCTTTAAAAACGAATGGTATACCATCAACGGATATCGTTTTTTTTTAAAAATCAAATAAGGAAATACAATTCCTTTCTCCCACCCACCTCTCTGCGATGGTTCTGTTAGGTGAACAGAATTCGCGTCGATTTTTTTCAGTACGCTAAAAATATCCAATTTCTTAGCGAAGATCAGTGAGGTAATTTTCCCCACTTTCAAATTAAACTAAGTACTAAAATACTTGGGATATTGATTTTTTTTTCTCGGGAGAGATATTTCTCACACATGGAAGTACATAGGTGGAAAATTTTTAAAAAATACATTTTTCAGTTCAGAAAATTATGTTTGAGATTAATTCAACAAATTTATCTTAATTTAATTCTAACTTTATTTCAAATTAAATGATTAATTTTCTTATCATGTCTTTAGAGTTTGTTATAATTAACTGCTTTGAAATTTGTTTTCTACTTTTCTCGGAACAATTACAAAATCCTAACTACATATAATATAAAAAAATGATTATATTTTATAAAGAATAAATATGAACATTGAAAAATCACAATTGCTTAAACGCAGTCAAATTTAATAGTAAAAATTTTTAAGTAAATGTCTTTCATAGGATTTTACAAAAAAATATTGGAACAAATATTTAAGTGCAATTTTAAAAAGGAAAACCTAGATGTTATACATACTATATCAAAACTCATTTTTTTTTTAAAATAAGATTGTCCACATCATTTTTTTAAAAAAATATTTTAATCAGCAAACTATTTTGATTGCATCTATTTTCTGTGGCAATGGTATAGTGAAATTCATCATTGATTAGAAATATTTTCTATAGTACAGACTATCCAACTGTAAGATTAGTTCAAATTACAGGGTAAAAAAATTCACTAAAGTGAAAATCTGAGTATTCCAATGAAGACTAAAAAATAATTAAAGACACTATTTATTAAAATATTATTTCTCATATGGAAATTAAATTAAAAATAGTATACAAAAAATATTTGTAAAGAAATTGCTTGTTCTTAATATTTTATTTTTTTAAGTTAATCTGATTTTTAAAAATATATATAAATAAAAATATCAATATACTTTGAAGATAAAGTGATATAGTTTGAAGATATAGTTTTCAGCAAATATTTCTCTATTAACGGAAAGTAAATGACATAAGCCATTTGGCATTATAAGGAGTGTTAAGGGCGCGACATTAATAATGATAATCATACCATATACGAGAAAGACGAAAGATCGAAGCATATTTGATAATGGGAAAATTGTGAAGAGCCGACGAATAGATCATCCTGATTCGGAAGTGGTACATGTACTAGAACTTTCATGAGACACGTCACTTATCAAGTACGAGTACATCGATTTTTGTAAAACCATGACCCGCCGTGTAAAGGAGCTGATGAACATTATATCTGTCATGGCTTCAAGTCCTTACGTTTGCATCATGTGGAAGTTCGGAGAGGAGGTGTGAGCTTAGTCGTTATCCTCCTCATTTGACCATGGATTAGAATTAAGAAGTCTGTCGCCAATGGCCCTCGTGTTGCGATTCACGCATTCACTCCGGGAAATCAATTTCCTGAAAGGTCAATACCTTGAACAATAATTTGGATAAGCGTGGTCATCGTCTACTCACTTACATTGTAAAGAGACAAACCTATAGTGCAATGTATCACTTGGCATTTTATCGCTAAAGCATGAAAAAGCGTTAACATCCCGGATTATCTCGTTGAGAGTGTAGAGACTATATTTGTCATCCCAGATTCCACATATCACCCAAATACAGGGTTCCCCTGCTTCAAAAGGCAGTTACAAACATACAAAACAAGATACAAAGAAAAGTCCTTTATTGGTGAACGACAAATATCCTACCATTTTATATTAATTGGTTTTAAAAATTATGTCCACTAAATGCCGTCCTACAAAGGTGACACATTAACGAAGTTTTTCCCGAAAGTTCTCCATAGTTCATGTAATTTCCGGTGGAATGGCAGACACTGCCTGGGGGATTACTTCCTTTAGTGCTTGCAGGGTTGAAGGACGATGTTTGTACACTTAAGGGGTTTCCGATGCTCAATAGAGAAAATTTTTGTTTATTCATAGTGTCTGACAAGTGGAAGTGGGCCTTATCAGACGAAATCAAAACAGCGCCAGAGGAAATGTTTTGAAGAACTTTCGGGAAATGATTCGTCAATGCATCACCGCTATTTAACGGACATAATTTTTAAAACTAATTAATGTAAAATGACATCGTATTTGTTGTTCCCAAATAAAGGACATTTCTCTGAATCTTGTTTTGTTTGTTTGTAACTTGTGTTTTGTTCAGAAATCAGCCAGAATTCCTCTATATCTGGACACTATGTGGTGTGTCATTCACTTCACTGAACCAATCCTCTATCTTATAATGTATATATCCCCTGTGCGTCCCCCCCCCCTTTGGGACACCTGTGACTTTCCTCCCACGGTCGGATCAGTTTTATTAGAATTGATCACCACAAGTGCAAAAACACCTGCAGTCTCTAATATACTGCGACGGACGTGTCTTGGTTAGCTCCGGCAACCTTTGGCACGAGGAGAAGCCCATTCCGCCCAGGACCGGATGTAGGAAGAGAAAAAGACGCCGACAACGGTCATCCGCAGAGACTGAGAGGGGGCAGTGAGAGAAAGGAGAGTTGGGAAAGATCCCCCATCCTCACAAAGCTATAGAAATTTTGGACTCTAAAATCATCTAATAGTACTAAATTGTAAAATAATGTAAATACTAGCTGTGACATAAACTAAATTATTATATTTCAAATCACGCTACCTTTACTGTTTCAAACGTCACCCCCCCCCCCAACTCAGTAGTTAAGCAACCCATTGTCAAGTTACCATTATTTGATAATACATCATAGTATCAATCGTTGACGAAAAGCGGGAGGGGAGAGGAAACACAACAGAAAGTCATGCTATGACCAAACAAACCATTTTTTAAATGTCAATGTTAACATTATCCAGGAAATGTCAACACTGGATCCTAGACATGTTGATTGAATGAGTGAATATTAACACATCGCACTATTTAGCTACTTGAGGGCTTTTGTCAATGGACCTCGTTGTTTTGAATCTCGGTTAAATGACGAGGACGGCACCTGTACTGGTCCCTCTTTTAAATACCACACCACACAAACGGGAGGACATTTAATCTCGCTAGATTTAACGTAACGAACACTCTGCATGTTGGGTGTTCATTGGCACTGGGACTCGAACCCCGACACTCGGGTTCGAGACCATGATCACTAGGCTACCGTGGTTACTATAACTTCACGAAAAACAAACAATATAAGATGCTTTGTTTTTGTATATAAAAACTTAAAACGTTTTTCTCAACTCCATTACATACATTTACAGGGAATTTATTTTTTTAAACTTTTAAAAACGCGTTAATTTTTTAAAACGTTTTTTCATGCAACATTATTAAGCACTGAAACTTACATGTTTTCATCTTTTAGATATATCAGACTAAAAACAGATTGATATCTATAATATAAGAAAAGCCAAGACATATAAAGAAATAAAATTAATCTTTGATAAATCACACTTGAGAATGAGATATTTTAATATCACCCATTGGTTGTTATATATAAAAACAAATTTTAATGAAAAATCAGTATAGCTAATATTTTTTCTTTAAAAAATGTATATCATGTTCCTTTAAGGGAAAAAGAGAAAGAAAATCAAAAGAAGCTTTCTTATTAGATTAAATAAATGTTTGTTCAAACATACATATCTAGGAAAGAAAATATTCCGTTCCTTTTTTTTTTAAGCAAATTACTTGTAACGACAAAGAACGAACATAGAAAAGCGTTATTTGAGTTAAGTTTGGGCAAAATACCATGACGTATAAACTTAATGAAATATAATTTAATTTTTCGAATAATAATAATTCGAGAAAAGTACTTTTTGAAAGAAAAATATTAACTGTACTTTAAAAGAGTATTTTTGGATAGATGGAAAGAATAAGTGCGTAAAAGATAAATCAAATATTATTCCTTTATGTTTTGCTAAACATTTTTAATCTTTCAGAGTACTCAAATTTCTGAAGATTCCTGGCATTATGTATGCTCGCCATATTTTAAAAGTAAAAACTAAAGGAAACTATAAAATCTACATTTAAATTTGTTTTTTTCCTTAAGAAAAAGCTTATTTAAAAAGCATATTGATTGCTTAAATCTTAGAAATTTACGTTAGAATTGTTTATTTTAATAAAAGAATTTCGGTGCTATGTGTGCATTTAAACAATTTTAATATATGTACTTCATTGTATGTATTATTATGTTATCACACCTATATAAGTTTCTACATTTCAATTAATTATTAAAGAATGGACATTTTTTAAAATTTTAATTAAAATACATTGCTTTTTTTTTAATGATTTACTTTATAACATTATCACTCATGTTAGAAATGAAAGATTGTTTACAAATCAGAAAACTTTTTTTTACAACGGAAATAGTAATTTATAATAATATAGGTAAATATACAAAAATACTGCATCCGGTTCTAGTCAATATTGGGTATATTTTAGTATTTGTCAGTCTAAAATTTAAACATGATTACTTTGATTATATGCTGCTCTATACTCATTTTCGTATCATTTGAAGATTCACTATATTTATTGCTCTTTATTAACACAGAAGGGTAGAAACACACAATTCAAATTTAAGAGAAACAAAATAAAGTGGAGTACGAAAAGGGGAATTACTACTAGCGGAATAACAAAATCGCAACTGAATCTATGAAAGCTTAAACACGCACAATTACAGCTACGCTACGTACGAATATTCACAATATTTTAAATCACTGACCTTATCTTTTATCATTGGCTGTTCCGTCGTGATGATATCCGCCTTGTTGACTGGTTAGGAGAAAGGTGAAAGATCCACGCTCTGTAACACGGATTTTTACACACACACAAGCTTCAATCTACTTCTCCTAGCGTAACTGCTATCTACGAATGTCAACAACTGCGTGCTGATCTACCGATCTTCAATTCATTTAACTTCACTCTTCTATCTCTTCACTTTACTTAACTTATTTAACTCGCGAAACCCGAACTTATATAATATGTCTCATTTGCATAAATCACGCTTGGCTCCCGGTGGAGATTGGTTGAAATAAATTAATTATTTTCAAGAAAATAGAGAAGGTTAGTGAAAGACCGTATAGATCCGTCACAGATTCATGTCTCGAACCCAAGACTTGAGACCAAGACTACTTGGCTACCATCCCTAAATTTCATCAGAAAACAGCATTAAAAATTACTTCGTCATTGAATAATATATCTTAAATTCATATATTTCTAATACTAAAACTCAAAATTTTATATTATGGATGGTTAAACGATATATTTTTTTTCATATTTGCTTATTTTTATCAAAACAGTTTACGTAGGAGTCAAAAAGACCGTATTCTTAAAGATTTTTTTACAGGAATTCATAATCAGAGGAAACATTTTATTTGAAAATATGTTACAGATGGGTCTTTTGAATTTTAAAGAAATTTTTTTACAAAACATTCTATTTCGCAATATAGATGGGACTAAAAGGAAATTCTTTCGAAATAGTATAGAAGTCTCAAGAGCAGTTTTTGTTGACTTATTTTGTAAGCTTCTTCCGTCTGTAAGGAGTGGAAAATCGAAATGCTTTTCAAACTAAATTTGGATTTGGAAGTATATTTGCTTTATATATCAATGAAACACTTAATGCTTCAAAACTTCATTTAATACATTTCTTTGTGCAATTTTCTTAGGAATTTGCAATTTTAGACACATAATTTGAATTATTAAAATATTTAAAAAAATTTATATCTTGAAATTTTTAAACGATTAAAAAACATACTAACTATAAAATACAATGTGCGTTCATGCTTTAATTTCACTTATAACGTTACTAGTTAATTTATTGTGTTGTAAATCTTTCATTTAAAATTATATTGCGTTTAATGATTGGCATAACAATTGTAAAAAATGTAATAAAATTAATAGTTATTTTCTATTTTTGCTTATAGAATGTGAATTCCTGTGGAATGAACTTAGTTGAACTCGGGAAGTCTAGAGAAAGCATTGAGATCTAGTGGATTCCCAGCCACTGTAACATTTCTAGAAATGAGAAAGCAGATAGGCTTGCTAAAAAGGGATCTCTCATGTTCCAACCCGACTCTCCCTTGCCTCTGCGTAACATCAAAAGAATCATTTACAGTAAACTGCAAATTAATAGAGTCTCTCGGTATGGTGAAGCAGCTGCAGGTAAAAGGTGGAAAATCTTGCTTAACAAAAGTGGTAAAGTCCCCAGTTCCCTGTCTGGATCTGTTGGAGTTGCGTGCTTTCGTTTACTTACTGGACATGACTACTTGCTAAGGCATTTACGTCGCATTGGAGTAAAGAATTCTGCTTGTTGTTCTCTGTGCCACCAGGGTTAAATGGATGGTGACCACCTCAGACACTGCCCTATTGTTTTAAAGATTTTGTAGACAACTCTAAGGAGACAAATTTTAATTCTTTTTATGCTTCGTTATCTTTTCCGGGCGTCTCGTCGACTAAGATGGCGAAAAATAAAAAAATAAATTTTTCTTATAGTAACACAGGTTTTCAAAAATTGGCTTAAGTTTAAGAACACGGGGGGAAATCCAAATGTAAAATATATTTTTAACTCAATTTCAGAGCGATTTGTATGTATCTCATTAATATATAAATGAAATCTAAAAATTCGTTATGTTTTTTTTTTTTACTAAAACTACTCAAACAGTTTTATTGAACATACTTATTTCCTTATATCTTTTAATACAAATGATTAAATCTTTTTCCCCCGTGGGAGAATTTTACGCCTACTAAACATCCATTTATTTAGAATCTAATATTTTTATTTGTGTAAAATATTTATTTAACATAAATAATGCAAATTACAAAGCAGACTAACTATATCTGTTTTGTACAAAAAAATCTCCTTTACAGCTGATAACTGACACTCTTGGCATTTTCAATGAAATTCTAATGAGAGAGACGGAAGAATCATTTCCATTGCTTAGCTAATAAAAATTAAGTAATAACATGTTTAATAGTATATACTATAAAGCCTTGTAACATAATTAAAACGATTAAAAAAGTATAGGTTTTCTTTCAGTAAAACTCCTCTGAATAGTTTGTCTCGAGATAAATTATCTTGACTGAAGTATTATTATTATAATTAATTAAAGTGCAAAAAGTAGGCAGGTTAAAATTATTTATTGGCTTAAATTATGTTTCGTAAAAGTCAGCAATAACTTTCTTGTTAAAATCGCTCAAGCAATAAAATTCATTCAGCAGCTATTAAATACCTATAGCAGGAAAATTATTTTTTTAATATTTTAGCATAAAGTAATATATAACTTTTTGACCTGGAAAATCTCCTAAATATCCTCCTGCAGAGGAAAAAAATCAGCATGAAAAAACGAAGCATCTCCAAGTATCAAAAAATGGGTAACGTGGGTACTAGACCTAACCATTAAAAATATAACGGATTCTTTAAGAACTGATAAAATTTATTTGATATGCAGTATTCGAATTTACGTTACATTATTTAGCAGTTCAAAGATATATGCAGATTTAAAAAAATTATTTCCAAAATGTTTTCTTCTCGTAAAAGCTTTTAAATTTTTAACGATTTAGAGATGCGATGTATTGAAAAAACAAACTTCGTACTATTAATTTTTACCCAAGTTTAGTAAACAATATAGTTCTGAAGATGGAAAAAAACCTAACAATTTCTGTGGAGATTCAATACAAAATTTTTGAAACTTCCTTCGAATATTGATAAATTTATTTTTCATACAAGGTCCTGACAAAAACATCTTTAATCGTACAATCAATTTATAAGATTTGACAAAGTATGATTTTGTGCCATATATAGTTTTTTTTTTAGATTTTTCTTTATAAAGTGAAGTATTCAACACCTGGTTTTGTAATTTAGTATGTTTTTCTCCCTCTTTTCTTTTTACATTGTTTTTTATTTCATCGGAGATTGATGGTTGATTAAAATTTTTAACTTTCCTTAAAATTCAAACATTTTTCTTTCTTATTGGGCTTTATCTTATACCCTCTCCCCCCCCAAAAAAATATATATAAAATAAACCTAAATAGAGAGTGAGAGAAAATATTAAAGTTGCATTATTCAGCTACAGAACAGCTTTTGGCAGCGAACCTCGTAATTTGAAACCATGGTCAAGTGATAAAGCGACACTTTTGAACTGTCACCCCCTCGCTTAATTTCCACACTACACTCTGGGAGAACGTTTCAGCCTCCACATATTTAACGTGCATTTCCATGCAAATGATGTATTATAATAAATAAAATGCACAAAATGGTAATTTAATGGAAATCAAAAAATAGTAGGAAAAAATTTTGCAAGCGGTTTTTAAGAAGGCAGAAAACTCACTTAAGAAATTATAAGCTTAATAAGAATTGAGAAGTTCGAATGCATTAATTAAAAAACACTAAATAAAAATATCGATTTTTTAAAAAGAATTTAATGCATAAGTTTTAGATACATATACATGTTTATGGAATAAAATACCTTCATTTATATAATGAAAAACATTTTACGGAGAAACATTACTGTCGATTTTATTAAAATAATTATTGCCCCTTTAAAACAAATTTTAACTCTACATTTTTTTCCAAAAGCTCGAGTTTATGTTTTCATTGGCATTCATTCATAAAATCTTTCATTCGAGTTTTTTTTTTTAAATTAGTCTTTATTAATAAGCGTTTTTATGACTTTATAAAATGAAAAAAATTAACCTATTTCATTTAAAGAATTTTTTATTATCCAATATAAAAAAATAACTTTATATCTTTTCTTCAGAAAAAGTTTATTTAAGAAAGCTGTGCTCGTTCCCAAAAGATAGATTTCGGCATTCAATATAATCTCACGAAACTGCACTGATATTTTATTATTTTCATAATTATAGCGGGAATGTTTCAAGTATTTTTGTCACATTAAAGAAAAATAATTTTTGATTATCTCCATTATACATATATATAATTCATCCTTTAAATTAAAAAATTTTTCTATGAAAAAATGCATTTTTTAAATCAATACTTCTACCTACAGAGCTTATATAAAACAATTTTTCTTACAGTGTTAAATCATAAGAACTTGTTTTACCTTCGCAATACTTATAATCCCAACGAAAAAGGGAATTGAACTACAAACGAAAAGGGAATTGAAGAGATTATCGCGAAATGTTTTCGAAGAAGATGCTAATTGTGTACACATAGGAAATAAAAATTGAGTTTTGAAAGTTTAACTGGAAAATACTGTTTAAAAAAAAAAACACTGCAATCTTTTTAAAATTCTAAAAAATTGTACGAGAAATTTTTTTTTGGTGATAATGTTGAAAAATACCGATTGATTCAAAAAATTGTGACCATTTTAAAAGCATATAACTTTTTATGGTGAATTTCATTCGTTTTATTTTTAAAACGAAGCATTTAAATTACTAATCTAACTATTTTTATTTATGGGAGTAAATTATGGTATCGAAATTATATCCTCAAATTCGAAAAGAAATTTTACAGCTTTTGAAGGATGGTTGCTGATATTCTGTTATAAATAAGGCATTTAAAAATTCGAAAATGCATTTTTCTAATGGATTACTGTCAAAACCTCTAAACATTTACCTCGCAATCAAAAGCTCCAGGTAAAAAAGGTGAATGAAAGGAAGTTCTTAATGAAAAAGAAGAAAAATAGGGGGGGGGGCTGAAAATTCTTATCACCGTGGAAAATCCTCTGCCTCAAAGTACGTTAGCTAAAAACTACTGGTATTGCAATCGACAGTCTGTCGTCAGGTGAAGAAAATCGGATATAAAAAAGTGAGGGAACTGTTCTGTCATCAAATGTCTGCAAAAATAGTAGACAAACGAAGCAAACGCTCTTGACCTCTGTATTTAATGCTACGCAAAGGTAGATACAAAACATTGATAACTTCGGATGAAGCACTGTTTCATATGTTATCGACAGTTGGCGAAACGAAGATACAAGAAGATATTTCCCACAAAATACGTCGCAAAGACTCAGCTGTTTCGCAAAAGGCAAATATGGATGGCAGTGTTCTGTCAAAGCTAACAAAACCGTTTTATGTAGAACCAAAAGGCTAAATACAATAAAAATAAATTTTGAAGTACATGATCTACGAAAATAAACGTTATTATCACCAAGAAAACTGTTTCTATACAAGATTTTGCACCAAGTCATACTCCAAAATAAACTATAAAATGACTGGAAGATGAAAAAATAAGTTTTTCTTTCTTCTGAAAAATAAGTGTCATCATTCCCAACTATACTCTTTGCAAGTATTTTTCATGGAGATACTTAAAAAGGTAAACAGATGTAAAGTAAGAGGCTTCAAAAACCAATCGAATTAGATGTTAGAAAAACTCCTCTAAAAAAGTTCTTAAAAGCTCTTTTAGTTTGTGCTAAACGTTTAAGTAAAGTGTACTATTCTAATGAGGCGTTAAAAATTTCATATAAATAACTTTATTCAATAAAAATTTATGTTACTCTGAAAATGGTCTCATTATTTTTGAATCAACCGGTTGAACAAAGAAAGAGGATACTATGCGATATAACTATTTATGCAACATAGTAATAAAAAAATCACAATATCATAGATTCAAAGGGATATTTACTCAGACATTCAAACTCAAAGACATAACTTTAATGTAACTTTGCTTCCATAGACCCCATATGGATTATATCAATGCTCCGAAGAAAGATTTTTTAGCTGTCATTTGAGAAAGAACGTGCTGAGTGAAAGCAGGGAGATCAAATGTAGCTCAATATAAGGGTGGGAGCAATGTCACAATTCAACAATGTCCGCAGCAAGGGATGAGTATAATTACTACTGAGCGGTATATATTTAAACTGAGTTATGTACAACTAGTCTACTCAAACAAATTGTAGTGTACCACAGAAATAAATGGTTTATTGAGTGATAGTTGGTGCGTCGTGCTCCGTGGCTAGCTACTGGAATCCTGAATACAAATTGTAAACAAAAAAATGTCTATTAGCGCCACTGCACATGCGGGTCATAACCATGTGTGGCCTCAAAAAGTAACTCATAGGCAAAAACGACAATAGAACTCGAGGATATACTGATCTTCCAATTTGAATTCATAGGCCTCATGTATCAGCTACCCGAGAAATAAACAAGACACTAGTGACTGAAATGAACAGCACTCAGGCAATTGGCGACTCACCGGATAGGGGCTGAGGTTATGGAGGTCATTGGGCCGGTTACCATTCACCATTGTGCATTTCCAGGAGCATTCAACCATGGAATTGATGAAATAGAGTAGAATTAATGATTAGTTACGCTTCGAATTATTCTTGAATGACCAGTGAAGGCGTTTCTGGTAACTTTCAGAACAGTAGTGGGATGCTTAGCGACTATCATACGCAACTCAACTTGAGTGAATGAATGATTGTTATTAATGGCACACTCTAAAACAACACCAGATTTTTGACGACAGACCTAATAATTTTGAACCATGGTCAAGTGAGGAGGACAGCACCCCAGCCAGCATTTCCTCTCCTAATTTATACACCCCATCAACGTGAAGACTGAGTCTTGACAGATTTACGTGTATCAGGCTCCTCTAAACGGTGGGTCTTCAGTGGTACTAGGCTTGAACTCCTGAGCCGCCACGAGTCTGTAACCATTAGGCTACCACGGTCACCACAATATAGCCTGATTTCCAGGAGTTATATTTCATTTAAAAGCCGTATCCCTTGATCAGGGGTGGCCAACCCGCGGTACGCGTGCCACAGTGGGGTACGATGGAGTTGTAACATTGGCACGCGAAGACTTACTGATGAATTTAATAATTACTTTTTTTACTATTTTATTAAAATGGGGTTGTCACAGACAAAAAACTCAAAATTTGCTTCAAAATATGTTTGTGAATAAATATTTTCCACACACAATAAAATATATATTGTGTTGACCACAATAAAATATCACTCAAAACTAGCTGATATGCACCAATAATCACCTAATTTGTTAAAATCTGCAAGCGCTAATCCTAATATATAGATGAATTCCGAAAAAAAGTTGTGTAATTCAAAAGCCACTTTAAGTACTCAGTGTTTAATAATTATTTTGAAATAAATTATTCCAATTACTCATTTTAATTTTTTACTTAAATTTTCACAAGTACAATCGGTTAGGTTATTAACAATAAAACCTAAGTTTGTACTTTTGTCTTACTATATAAATCTTAAATTTCGAGTACATAGAGACTTTCATTAAAAATTGTGCTTCTATTTGCGTAAAATCCCCATAGTAAGCATACAAGTAATATTTTTTCAGTTTTCTATATTTATTTGCTGGAAAAGTTAGAAGTGAGACGCAGAATTATTTTTTATCAAATAGTGGCACTCTTCCCAAAAAGTTTGGCCACCCCTGTCTTAGATTGTTGTCCGTGACTGTCTTCAAGTAACGAGAACACATTGATGATGTCCCCCAGAAGTAAAACTTATCCTTTCTTTCAACTAACTGCCTTTCATCCCAACAGGATAAAGCACAAGGGTTGCGGGACGTTTTCTGTTCGTGCTTCTCAAATTGCTTAGTTAATGCTAACATGCATATATTTTAAAACACTTCCCTATCCAGCTTAGGTTATATCGTTGAGTTAACTCATCCCCTTTATTCCAATGTAGCCCCTACTTTATTAAAGTAACTGCTTATTCAACGCTGCTTATGTGGCCACGATAAACGAGTCGTCATGGACATGAATTCAACGCTGGCGTTGTTGAGAAACGGGCTTGAACCCCAGAATTCAAAATCAATCCGTCGTCCAAGGCCCCCTCGAGTTGCTTTAGATGTGAAGTAAATTAAATCAGATCAACACTTTTGAGAGGAAGGAGCTTCCTCGTTATTTACTCTCCAAGCATTTACATTTGCTATGTGAAGCATTGTTTTAACGAGACACGCCATGCGAATCAGTCGTTATACAAGGTTTTAGATTCATTGTATGCATACTCCTTCATTGTATTTACATATATTTTCCCATTAAGCTATGAGTAAAATGAATTATTTTTCAACGCTAAATGTGTGAATGAAACTTTTTTTTAAATTTTAGGTACAGCCTCCCCTTTTAAATATTTTCATAATGGATTTTTATGGAAGAATAATAATTAAACTCAAAATTATATAAACTACAATAATATAAATTTGATTAGATTAAATACATGAGTTTTTAGAAAATTAAGATAAATATGTTTTATTAAGGGGACACAATACGATTCAATTGACAAAAATCGGTCAAAAAATCAAATCAAAAAAAATTTTTAGCTTATGTAAATTATTACTTATATACTTTTCTATTCCCTGACAAAATTTGAAAGCTCTAGACTTAAGAAACGCAGAATTATATAAAAGCTTTTACGTTCGCTTTTATTCACAACCCTATGGCTAATCAAAACTTTAAACTTATCTCGGAAAGGTAAAATAACTAGTTTGTCTTCATTTAAAATGCGAAGGCTTTTTTCTATTGCGCCTAATGCTTTGATTTTTTTTCTATTGCTGTTAGTACCTGTAACAAAAGCTGGTATGCATTTTTGATTCAAAGCAATACTTGGTTTTTCTTAAATAATTGAACTCAGAATCTGTACATTTTTTAAGGAATTTTCAATAAGCATTCATAAAAAGAAGTATTTTACAAATACCAAACATGTTATCGCAAAACCCATAACAAATTTTGTTACGCATAGTTTGACGTACTTGTGAATCAAATATTATGTGTGTAACACATGGGCTGAAAAGTCCCGGGCCTAACACATAGATGGCGCTAGTTTTATTGCAGTCACATTTTTTTCAGTTAATACTTGTACTAACCTTCAAAAGACAGCTGTTAAAGTTTCATGATATTGTATTCATTAGTTTGTGAGTTATTGTGCTAAGAGTGACGATACTTTTGTTATTTTCTGAACAATGGATCAAAAAAAATTTCGTGTTTTAATTTTACACTGCTTCTTGATGGGAAAAAATACCGTTCAAGCGAAGCAATGCGACTACTGGCTGTTCGCAGACCTGAAAAAAATGCTCGCCGGTAAGATTTCGCCCGAATGAAGAGGCTATCGCTGAAACTGAGGCCTATTTTGCGGCAAAAGATAAATCGTTCTACAAAAGTGGTATTGAAATGTTAGAGCGGCGCTAGAATGATTGCGTTGCTCTTGATGGAGATAACGTTGATGAATAAAGCTAATTTTGAACCAAAAAAACTGTGTTTTCTTTGTTAGGCCCGGGACTTTTCAGCCCATGTGTTATGTAAATTTTTGTAGGAGGAGTAGCATTTTAAAATCGCTTCAAATTTTAAGTTTTTTCCTTAAAAATTTAAATAGCTAGCTTTTTATAAAATTTTGAGCACGAAATCTGTTTTACATAGTATAAACACATAGGAGGCAACCAAAAAAATTGAAAATCTTTAAATTAAAAATTTTTGCCTAAATCGTACCTTGTACACTTTAGTTTAACTGTAAAAAAAAGAGTAATTTTTAAATACGTACGAAAAAAAAGTGCTTTAAATCATTATCATCTATTTATTATTATTAATTCTTAAAACTAATATTAAAATATTTAGGGGAATGAATTATAAATTGTGTGAGTATGTTTAGGTTATTAATCTGCAATGTTTAAGTACAAATTTCTTATTATTTAAAAATTTAAGCAAAGTTATAAGACCAGTATTATATTAAATCCCCGATGGGCATGTTCTTATTTCATTTCATACTAATGAATTAATTCCTTTTCCCTAATATTTATATTTCATTTTGGAATCATTTAAAATACAAATGTTCATTTAATAACTGTGCCGATTCACATCTCCACAAATGTGTAAATACGACTATTACACACAGAACCCCTTTCACCTGTTGAACAACCGCGCCCTCTCTGTACCTCTTCCACTCTCACCCCCTTACTCCCCAAAAAATCGATACCTTCTATGCCACCCTATCCTAGAGCGGCCCCATCTACTCTCATATCGTCTTCAAACGTTCCTCTAGAAAACACGTGCACCGACGCTCCAGGAAACACAACAAACTTTTCAAAAACTCTTGTTCGCGAAACTATGTGGAGTACCACTTACGGATCATCCACGGCCTGCTTTTTTTTTATGGCCCTCCTCGTGGGGGGCTTGTCACCCGAATTCTTCTTTGGGGATGTCGAGAAAAAGAACTTTTCTTTGGGGTTCCATCATTACCGAATGGGTATTAGAAGATTCAGTGCAGGACAGACCCCGGACGGTTGCAAGTGCCATCGGGATCCTGTACTGCCCGATGAGATTATTTGTGTTTGTAAAGGACCAGGGGTCAAGGATTTACAGACCAATCTGACGAGGGGGGTGACCAGACTGTAAGTACACAGAATCTTTTATTTTACTTTTTTTTTCTTTTGGATGCTTTGTAGTTGTATCTTGAGTGTGCGGAATTTCGGTTGTTCTGTCCGACGTGTTTTGTTAGAGTGGTACTTGTACAGTTCTCGAAAGTGCAAGAGTGGTAATACGAATTTTTATGGCGAGAATACTTATTAGTTTTTTTTTCCCTTTTGGTTAAGTAATTTTTGAGGTGTTTTTCTTCAAAGTAGTATGTAAGTTTGCATGCGTGAGGGAAAAGTAATGGGGGGGGGGGAGTGCTAATGATATTTGCGAAACTCTCTTGGTTGTAAATGAAGTGATAAAGTGTTTTGGAAACAGAGTCAGAAAAGATTTCCCATTATTATTATGGAGGAAACACTTAAGAGAAGTTTTCTCAAGAATATAACAAGTTAATAGAATGTGTATTTAAACTTAAGGAAGAAAAATATTTTTGTGTAAGAAAAAACAAAACAATGGGAAAAAAATCAAGAGTTTTGTAGAAATTCCTGTATAAAAAAAGGAATGGCATTTTACAAGTATTTGATATTTATTTTTATTACATGTCTATGAATTTGATATATAAATATATATACTTGAAATTCTTTGTTGATTTTATACATGTGATATTTTATTGTATAAATTAAGGAATTGGTTTTTAAATGTGTAACTCTAACACATACATTTCTCATCCTGTATTTAATTCACTCTGAATAATTCTTGCTTAAATTTAACAATTTTTGTACTAAAAGATATAAAAATATCAAGTACAGATATTTTATCATTTTCCTTCTCATTATAAAAGATTTAAAACTATTTTTTATACGCAGAAAGTTGTAAGAATAACAAAAATAACAAGTTAAGAAAACCTTAGTATATAGATTCAGATACAGCTAAAAGGTAACAAATTTTATATTAAAAAATATGTGTATACATACACACATATTATGTGTATAGATATAAACTCAACAAATGTTACCATTCAATACCATTCAATTTTTCTTCTTTTATTTTTGTTTTAATATTTGGAATTGAATATATATTTACGTTGAATTTAAATGCTATTATTTTTCTATTTTATTTCTGTATTTTAAAACGTAAATGACGGAGAGAACAAATTTAAAAGTAATAAATACCAATGAATTATTGAGTCTTAAATTTAAATTTTTGAAATATTTCGCAAGGCAATGAAAACTAAATTAAAAAATATTACTACCAATTGATTATTTTTTAGAAGAAAAAAAATTAATAAAAAAACGCAGCTTGATATTTAAGACAACTTAATATTAAGTTTTAAGATTTCTGACTTCTAAACTTTATTTTTCAGTAAGGTTTTGGAAAAGTTCGGATTTTTTCCCAACATTTTTGCTTTACGGGTTTTCTCTTTCATTTTACACATACATAAAATAATATACTACATTGTAGAAAATTATAGTTGCTCTTTCATTGAAAAATATCTCGGAAAGACAGCAAGATTAATCCTCCGATTTAAAGTATATTTTAAAATATTTTTTATTTAAAAGAGAATAATTTATTAGATTGGTTACAAGCTATCTCTCGAAGTTTGCTTTGTGAAAAATGCATTTAAATATATAGAATTTTAAAATATCCGTATCACAATTGCATGCGCTATTTTATTTAAGCATGCTGAAATAAATATTCGAAGAGTCCTTTCACTTTTTATCTATTTTAAACATTGAAAGGATGAGTTGATAGTTGATATGAAATAAAAAGATAAAAACAATCCATTTGTGTGTGTATGCATTGTATGTTTGAAGTGTATTTGAATTGAAGTGTATTTGAATGAAAATCTTATTAATAGAAATAGTTCAGGAATAGAATAGAAAGGGATGAGAAAGTAAAAAAAAAACTCTTCACATATCAAATATACTACCATAAAGCGGGAGCTATTTTAAAGTTATTCACTAGCTGAATTGTTTCCAAGTTTTAATGATGTTTCTAATGAATTTTTAATATTTATTCGCTTGAACTCGGAGGGGGGGGGACGTATAAAATAATCTTCTCATTCATAATAATATGTTTCATTTTGTTTGTGAAAAATATGTCGTCGTCTGTTTTAATAAAGTTTTTTGGAACAGAATTGCATGAGTGTTTAAAAAGAATCATTCAGGAAAGTATTTAATACATTTATTTTATTTTAAATGTCTGTTTTACTTAAGAATTCAGTTCTTTTCTGTTAACAGTTTTGAAGTTTTGTTATATAATTTTATTGTATTATTTCAATGATGAGGTGTGTGTTTTAATATAATTATTGTTGTAAATAAAGGAAAACTGTGCAAATATTCTACATATTCGATGGAGTTTCTCTTATTTTAACTAAAAATGACCCTAATTGATTGTTACTTTATTATATATATATTTTTATAAACTTTCACAGAATACTCTACTATCTAAACATTTTCCTTTGAAACAGTTGCTTTTCTGTGTTACAATGTCATTTACAAGAATATTGTTGCTCATTTAATACGTTTAGTACTTTTTTTTCTCTGTGACTTAGCTTCAAAGTAACAAACTATTATTTTTCAAATAATATTGTTTTTAATATGTGGTTTTCAAGTTGCATTTGGGATGTGATATATTGATAGAATATTACTACTTTGGGAAAACAATAACAAAAAGAAATAAATATTGAAAATATAAAATTTTTTTATGTAATCGGATTATTTTTATATAATAAACACTGCTTCGAAAAATTACTTTCTATATACATAAACGATTTTTATGAATAAAAATTAATAAAAATATATTCAAACATTTTTACATTTTGAAATATTTTGTAAATTTTTTTCACGATATTTTTCAGTAATTTCACTCCAGTACCGGAATATTCTCTTATTTTTATCGATTTGTCCATGCAATTCAAGCTTCGCGTTTCTTAACTTTTCTTATTTTAGAAACAGAGTTATTTTTTTTCCTCCACCATCTGTCTGCGTGCAAACATTTTAAAGAAAACTTTTTTAAAAGATTCTGCACATCTTCATTCTATAAAACCGAGTCCATTTTAAAAATATTTTACAAAGTTGATTTATTTCCTTATTTTATGTAGAGATATAAAAATTTTAAAAAGAAATATTCTTTATCCCATGCCTTGTATATATTTTGCTTAAGAAATTATAATGATTAAACCTTTTCCCGGGAAAAATTTATATTTTCCTTTTATTAGTTATAATTGCTAATTTTTTTCATTGCTTGTACGATTACTTTCTCAAATTAAATTGCAAGGAAACTTCTAGTTTCTAATTTGGAAACTATGCAATTCTAGATTTTTAAGCGAAAGTTATGTGTTTATGTTACTCAGATGAAATCCCATGATTTTTGTTGCTTATGTTTAAATGTTATATGCGGGCTTTAATATTTGTCATTTTAGAGGGAAAGGGTAAATAAATTTAGCAGTTTTGGAAATATGGAAGCCTCAGTACTTTCTAACGGAAAGATTGAAATAAAGTTATTTCTTGTATGTAATTAACAGCAAATCTAGAGTTGAACATTAAAAATGTTCTTAATAATTTATTGATTAGACGAATAGATATTTAACTATTTAATAGCATTTAATTTATTATCACTTACAAGCAGAGATTAATTGATCGCTTGCTTATAATATCTCACTCTTAGTAACACAATGGCTTTTAGTAGCACACATCTCGTAATCTTGAACTAAGCTCAAGGGACGAGGGTGATATTCCAACCCTCACACCCGGTAAATAAGCACCACTTGCACTCACTTCAGTGATATCAACAATTTAACCAATGACTCGATTGAGTTCACGACCCTGAGCAGTCGGCTACTACCCACTGGTCATGGCCTTGGCCGACCATTCAAGGAACGGTGAACTTAGTACTTTAAAACAGTGGTCCCAACCCTTAGACCGGTCCGTGGATCAAATGGTTCTAGACCACCCAAAGAACATTAAATTATTTTCATTTTATTTACTGTAGTGTATTTCTCTCAGGTTTCCAGAAATCTATGGAAATCATTTTATATTTTATGTTAAATCACTTTATATTCATCTTTATTTAATTGTATTTTATTCTGAAGGCATATTTAAATACATAAAATTATTTAATCAAAACATTCTAAAATCTAAGCAATCAACTTCCCATTCTTGACCGGTCCGTGGCTATAAAAAAGTTGCTATGCACTGCTCTAAAACCACAGTTAGGTTATGAAAATGAATGTCTGTACTGAAACAGAGACCTTCCCCCGAACTCCCACATAATGCAAAATTGATTATTCTTGACAGATTAGACATGCATGATTCTAAGTATATGAAGATACTTCAGTGGACTCGGGACTTCGACCCAAAATCTTATTAAAATGACATCGCTCTTTGAGTTCACGACAGTGACTATTTCGCTATCACAGAAATAATCTTAGGGTAGTGGGGCGTCCGGACGTGGTAGCGAATACCAGAACACATCTTAATGTTAAAATAAACTTTATTTTTTGGGTTAAACACTTATTATCAAGAATCAACATTTCAACAGTAAATAAAGTCCAGTTTAAGAGTCAGTCAGGGCCTACAAAGCCCTTGCGCCGCTTAATTTATCCGCTTTCCTTCGTTAGTCTCTTGCTCCAGAAGTTCAATATCTCAGACTATTTATCCCGAGGGCACTCACCCCACAAATGTACAGAATTGCTGATAAATACTATTTCCATCATGGCCAGAAAAACAAGAGAAGATAGTTTTTCAGTCCTGAGAGTGCTTGTCCCCAAAATTATTTTAGTCCCACAAGATCAGAGAACGTCAACTTCTCTTCTCGTCGGCCATCGCCACCCAGGATTCGAATCTCCGTGTATTTCTACTGCGGGTGCTCGCACCACAAATTTTTTAGTACAACGTGATCAGCAAACAGGAACAGAGCGAGAGAGAGTTATCTTTTCTTCCGAATCGACCCATTAAGTCACCGATAAGCTCCTCGCCACCTCTCATTGGTGGGCCCCAAATTTTGCACTCAACCCCTCGGTCTCATTTGCACACCACTGGTGTGGACCGAACAATGGCCCTGGTTCTTCTCGATCTCTCCCGAAACAAAGGCTTGTCCAACATCTCGACTATAAGTCTAGTTTCCCTTTGAAGTTTACTTCCGCCACCCTCGGTGGCGCCAGACTCCAAAATCAGACAGACTCCGCCAAGGGGCACACAAATGGACTATACCTTGTCTATTTCGTGTTCAGACACACAGGCATCGAAAATCATGAAGCAAATAATAGGGTAATGATTTCAAACCCGTTCTCACAAACAGTTCGTATATGTTATGCCTCCGGCGCAAAAGGCGAGCCAATTGTGCTTTGATACACACACAATGTCACAGGCGGCCAACTAACCCTCTATATTTCCATTTTGACTTGCATAGATGGGTGTGAGTTCGGTTGATGAACATATGTTACAGTTGACGAATTTAGTTGATGAGAAACTCACACCTCCAAGATCACCAACCAAAATGGGGAGTTCTGGTGTACGTTTCACATTGCGAGACCTGTTGGAGACTCTCCTCATGTAGGTGTTGTATAGTTGCTTCAATATTTGAGAGCCATCTCTGGGGTGTCCTCGTCACTTGATAGACACCTTCGAGGTCTGTCGCCAATAGTCCATGTGTTGCTTTAAAATGCTACGTTTATGGTAAATAAATAAAGCACGCAGTGTTAAAATTCTTTAAGTTATTAAAAGGTATAACGAAGCAGCAGTTCTATTGCTTTTCACGATAGTCATGCATGGATTTGTTGTTTGAGTTGAAATTTTCTACTCCACGGATTCCAGTTTCAATCAAAGGATCGAAAAAATTTTCAAAAAAGGGAAAACTCGTGTTATTTTTTTTTCATTCAACGTATCATTTTAAATCGTGTCACAAACTACCATTTGCTGAAGCATTTTTAAAAGTGCATTATCCTTAAGGGGTTTTTCGAACATTATGATTAACTTGCTGCTACGTCATTCACAGTGCATGTAATTAACTTTAGCAATGTATATTGGTTTTCTTAGCTTAATCTCAGGAATTTATGATGAAAATTTCTTTACTAGCTATGCTTCTTCATAAAATTGTTAATTATATCAAGACTACGATGTTAAAATTATACCAGCACATAAGAAGCTAATTAAAAATTTTGATTTGTTTTTAACTATGCCTACCTACAAATAGTGTTTTGTAATAAATACTGTTTACTTTGAACGAGATATTTAAAATTTGAACTTTTTTTTTTATGAGCAAGAAAAATATTTGAATATTTTATGGAATAAATTTTAATGCACCTCAATGAGTTCCTGTATTCGGCAGCAAATTCTAGATAAATAATTAGCGTTACGCTCCGAAAACACACGATTGCTGTTGGCGATGGTCCTCTTTAATGAGTTGAAAACTAACCACGTAGAGGCGCTGTTCAACGTTAAATCTGCTGAAGCTCAAAGCCTTATGTTGGAATGGCAGGGAAGTCTGAATTGAGGCGTCAGTACAGATGTCGTCATCGTCACGTTACCAAAGTTCAAAATCCTGACCCAAAACCAAAAGTCCTGAAAGTTTGACGCTGCACTTTATCAAAATCAAACTCGGATGAATCAACGGTTTAGCAGTTTCGAACTAAACATTTAGTTAGAATATGCATGTGGAACTCCAAATGCTGTCTTATTCAAGCAAGGACAAAAAATTGAGTTGACTGACTTCTCGTGTAACTACGAACTTACAAACAATATAATTTTTCATAAGGCACGTGATTTTGATTTCTAGACATGTGACGAGATGGGCATCTGATCTTGCTTCCCTTCCATTTTCTGTTTATATGTGGTTCCAACAAATTTTATTTGCCTCAACAAGTTATCTTAAGAGATATGATACATTTTTATGAGGATGTCAGAAGTTTAGAAGTAAGTGCTGCGCAAAACTTGTGAATCAATCAAAATATCCATAAATGTAATGACAAATACTGCCGTAGGAGGGAATATTTTGATGGTGTATAACTATTTTTAAAAAACCATCAAAATAGTTTACTGATGAGTTTAAGAAAAAAATATTTCTTAACCCAACAATATACGAGGGTAAGTCATTAAGTAAGTTACAAAATGTGTATAAAAGTTTTAAAGTAGTAACAGTTACCTCCTAATAGTGATCGACACTAGCTGCATACAGCTTTATGATATCCTATTCATATTGATTAGGTAGCATCAAAAGCATGCGTAATGTAGTTTCAAAAATGCAGATGGTGCTGAATGTGTGTACGATAGAAGAGCAGCGTGCTGTGGTCCGATTTTTGTGGGCGAAAGGGCTTGAATAAAATAAATATTTATAAAGAAATTTTACCTGTTAATGGAGAGGTGTTTAACACGCAAATAAGTGTACAATTGAATGAAAAAATTTTCGCAAGGGTGCTCCAAAAGTTTAGATGAAAATAAAAGTGACCGTCCAATTTTGATTGGAACAAATCAACTGAGCAACAGGTAGAAGAATTAATTCGGGCTGATGGACGAGTGACAATATACAGCATCGCAACGGCAATAGGAAATTCTCATGGTTTAGCATACAGCAAAATGCAAGATCGTTTGAAATAATCATTTGATCGTAGCACGTTGGGTCCTCCACAAGCTGACTGAGGAACGCAAAAAAGAATGGGTATTTGTTTTCATCGGTTTGGTACACAGAAACAATATATTAAAGGCAAACTATTTGCAGATGACGACGTTCAACATGAAGTCTTACTACGAGTGGCATAACAATTCAAAGAATTTTGTGCAGTTAGAATTGGGGCTCTGATAAAACGATGGTATAAGTGAATCAATGTTGTTGGATATTTAGTGGGAAAATAAAAATTGTTCCCAAGTAATTATGTTAGATCATATTTTTTATTATCTTTTTTGACTTCCTTACTGACTAGCTCTCATAATTTCAAATAGTGTGTCTAGGACAGAATTTTTTAAAACTCCTCATGTAAAAATATTTTTCCATTGAATAATTTTTCAAAATTTATAAATTTTTAATTAATTATAGTAGGATTACGATTTTTATGTCTGCATTTCTTTCAAAGTTTTGGATTTTTTTTCTTAAATTAAAACGAAATGCCAAACATTTTGAAAATGTGTTACCTAAAAATAATCTAAGACAATATTATGAATAGATACAGGAAACAAATATTCTCCAAAAAAAAAAAACACACATTGGAGCTCTATTCATTGAATGTCAATATTCATAAAATATTTTCCATTTATCATTTTCTGAGCAACATACTTTTCGCTATATGAAACAGAGTGAATTCCTGAGCAAATATTATTTAGAAATACGTAAAAGCTGTTAAATCAATACACATCCTAGTGAATGATTTAAAATTAAGTATATAAATTCCGACATATTTACTTAATGAATTTTTAAATAAAGAATAATTATCCGATAAAAATTGTCGTAGTCTCTCACTACCCCTAGGGTTATTAATCCCCCTTTGCACATTATCTACATTTGAATATGTCGGATTCATAATTAATGACTACGAAAATAATAAATCAGTTATTTATTTTATTACCTTACGATATAAATACACAAATATTAATCAAATTTTAAGAACAACAAATTATCATGGAGTGAGATCAGAGTTCAATTATGAACGACGGAATACTAACTGATACCACGAGGGAGTAACACATACAATCAAACTACGCATTTAAATCTAATCTATAAAAATCACAGACCTGATATCTCCTTCAGAAGGAAACTTGAATACTAGTAGAATTTATGAAGTGGCTTCAATCCAGGATATCTTCAATTACGTCCGAACCGAATTAATGAATCTTTTTCAATAATCTTCCTTCCGCTAACAAACTTCACTTAGTTAAACTAAACTCCTAGAAACACTTTCTTAAACAATCACTTAGTTTACTCCTCTATCAAAACACGGAGTCCATCCTCATCTCTTCATTTCATTTCTCCCTTTTATAACTCTTTCGAACTCGCTAAACTCGAAACTATTTTATTTGCATAAGTCACGCTCTCAGCGGGGATTGGTTAAAATAATTACAATTTAAAAGTTTATGAGAGAAGGTTAGTGAAACGCGTAAGCACCCGTCACAAAATTTTCAACATTTTCCTTTGAATTTTATCCATAAATATAACATTTTCCTTCTCGGTCTTGAAATTAATACATGCAGATATTTATCTTTAAATCGATTATAAAAATTAATTTTTCGTGAACAAATTTTATTCTTTATAAACCCTTTTTTTTATCCTGCCAGTTTTTGTACCTCATTATTTGTTCAAAAGATTAGAAATACTCCTTATCGAGTAGGGTAATGTTCTTTTTTAATTTACTTTAAAATTTATATTAGAAAATTTTATTTTAAAAAATACTTTTAAGGAGTTTATTATAATCTTCAAACAGTTAATTCTTTTCTGAGAATACATGAAATATTTTTTCATATAAAGTATCAAAAAATGCTTGTGTGTGAGAAATATCTAAAATATATAAGTTTTTACTCCTTTTTAAAAGTTTTGCTGAAATCTTTCATAAAATTCAAATTGAGAATTTATCTTTTTTTTTTACAATAACCAGGAAGTAACTCCCATGAAAGCTTAGTCCTTTTTCCTTATAAAGCTTGCAATGTATAGATTAATTTTAACTTAATAATAATTACTTCGTTTTGTTTTATTAAAAAAAATCATTCATTTATAATTTTCAAATATACGTGGGACACAATCATAACATATACCTGATAAATTTTTTTAAACAATTGGATTAAAAGTTCTGATTTTGAATTGTTTTTACATGCACTAATTTCAGAAGATTCTCAACGCGTTTTCAACAGACTTCAAGAAAATATAATGTATGAATTATTTTAGAATTTCCAGTTGTGTGTAAAACAACCGTAATATATGCAGGTTAAGTACTATTTAAAGTAATCTGAATAAAGAACGTAGAGAAAATGTTGAGATTGAAATTGTAAAAATAAGCTGAATTAGAATTGGAAAGTTAGATAAATACTAGTGAAAATGTGGTAATTGTTGTTCTGACATTCTAGACTTGGAACCTGCTTGGCTGCAGTTGAAATCTTTGTGTTAAATGAAACTGCATTACTTGTTAAGACCAGAGGTTTATTTAGTCCCGATTAAACGCTTGCGTGAGTGAGTGAGTGAATATTAACGTCCCACTGTTCAGCTACACGAGGGCATTTTGGGACGGTCCACGTAATTTTGAACCATGGTCCAGTGACGCGGACGACACCTGAGCTGGCACCCCCCTCTCCTAACTACCACACCACACCCACGGGTGGACGTTTGAGCTCTCGACAGATTTAACGTGCATCGCTCCCCTACATGGCGGGTCTTCAGTGGCACTGTAATCGAACTCATGACATTCTAGCCACGATCCATTAAATGCTTGCAATTGAGATATTAATATGCTAAAACATTAGATTTTCCACTTAATCAAACTAGTAATAGGAACTATGGTTCTTTTCAAAACATTATTCAAATATAACTGTCAAAAAATGAATTATTTCTGGAATTCTAAGAACCAATGGTTAAACTATTAATCTGGACTTCTCTATTGTGCCTTAACGAATGAATATAATATAATATTAGTCCTTGAAATTGATTAGTTATGCTAGCTGACAAGTAAATCCCCTTCATCATTATGTACATATATTTTTAGAAGAAAGTGTACATAATGTTTCTATTGCATTCATTGAAGAGGGCTTAAAAACGCTGAGAGGAAAATGAATTATCCTTCACAGCAGGTAAATATTATATTAAACCACTGAAAATTAATAAAAGTATACTTATTCAACATTTTCATCTTTTCAGAGAGTTTAGGAATTTGTGTTTATGGTATCTATCACTTTTAAATAAAATGTTTCTTTCCCTACTGCATTGGATAAGAACTCAAACTGCAAACATGGTAGATGCATTAACATATAAATTTTATTCAACAAAATAAGAACAATTATTCGAAGGGATCCCTAATCAACTCTCCATGCGAAATAGGTGTTACTTATCTTACACGAGGCTCCCACACAACTAAGCTTGAAGGACAGGCTATCTTCAAGTAGGTTTACTCGGAATCTTTTCCTAATTCAATATGGCTGTGAGGTTATTAATAACTTCCACTAATCGTTTTGCAAACACATCCACTCACATTTCTTGGTATTCTCAGATAATTCTTTCCCTTCCTCTTTTCAGATCTATTTAGACAGCAATGACTCTTTGCGCATATCACAGTTACTTCATAAGGCGAAATTCTTATATAAACAATGCCATGAAGAAGTCCCATACTACCCGTCTTGTATACAAGTATAAAGTTTCTAAATTTTAATAGATACTACATAAATTGGACATTTTGGTTAATTATCAATTACATAAATACTTTCAAATTAACCTTGTATTAAAAGTTTTAAGAAGGCATCTGATATAATTTATATATGTACTGTATATTTCCGAACATAATCTGATCCGTATGAGCCAAAAGTGCGTTTTCTCTTAAGAAATTAACCCAAAATTCGATACCTATATATAAAACGAATTGAAAAAAATCTTGCTGCCTGAAACATATTGCCATGTGAGCGAAAATGTACCAAATAGATGGAATACTTTCCCAATTCAATTTCTGTAAAGTAAAACGCCAGACACCAACGTGGATGGTTTTATATCTGGTCACTCTACTTGAAATTGAAACAATTTTTTGTCTAATCATTTGTTATCTACGCTATTTGTGTTTTAGTTTTACTTCCCGTGCTTTTTTTTAAGTGTTTGAAAGATGAACTAAAAAGAAAGTTCGAATTCATTTTCACTTTGACCTTATGCTTTATGCCCTAGAGAAAAAAGTCGCGTCGTGAGAACCAAATACAAACATTCCTAAGAATGAATGTAAATTTCAGAAACTATTAAAAAAATTTTATGCAGACACTGACTGTGATGGATTTCTATGACATTTTTCCTTTAAAATAAAAGTACTATTCAGAACACCCAAAAACACAAGGTTAAAATTGTTTATGCATTGGTAATGCGTAAGATGTAACACTCATTTTTTTCTAAACTAAAACTTTTCTTAGATTAGCGGGTCTATACAACACCTCGCTTTAAAAAAAGCTTCGAAAATTCTCGACTTGTAAACAGAAATGTAAGGTATATATTCCATATTTTCTTTATAGAGAAAAGGCTTCAGACCTATCCATTACGCTATTTTATATATATAGTGAACACATATTTTGTCAAACTACTACTGTTATCAAGAAAGACGATCCTATGGAGAAAGGTCTTTTGATGTATTGTCATTTTTGTTAGCGAATAAGTGTTGTAGATTGTTAGAGTTAAATTAATATTGTCATGAATCATAAGCTTCTACGAGAAGAGACTTAAAATGAAAGAATTATTACCTACATTAGAAATGGATCATGAGAAGTAAGAATTTAGCATCAAACAAATACGAACAAGCAAATTATCCACGGTAAGTGAGTGAGTGATTTTGGGGTTTATTGGCGCAAGAGCCGATTTCGGCTATACTGCGCCAAACATTTGTTTCAATATCTGTGGACTAGACGGGAAGAGAAAGAAAGAATGAATTGAATGACAAGAGGGTCGAAAATAGAGAAGGATCACTAGGGTACCCCCGGTTCGTGAAGCCCGTGTTTACCAAAGTCAGTAAACCCCGTGGGAAAAGGAAAAGATCACTAGGGCACCTCGGGATTGTGACACCTGTACTCACCTAAAGAAGGTGAGCCCCTGAGGGGTATCCATGGTAAGACTGACCATGACAAAGGATACTAATCTAACTAGAGTAAACACTAATCGTATTGTGATACAAAAAGGACTGCATAATCAAACAGTTCAGGTATCTCTAAGCCGAATGGATGGCATGTTACAGTGGGATATTGACAGCCTCCAAAAAATTAGTTTCTGGTGTAGTCCTTTCAGTGATAGAATTAAATTGTATAATGAAGCTAATGGCGACTGCAGTGTTTCAGTGCACAACACTTCCTTGTGATACAATACTAGATAATTAATAAAGTAATGGATTGTATGATATAACATATTAGATAATTTTCCTAGACGACGCGTTATCCCATAGATGAATCCATGTTTTCCATAATGGATCCGACACTTCACAGATGAAGGTTCTTATGTCATTATGGTTCCCATCTAAAGAACAGTATGCAATGTTAATCCCTTGGATCAGTGCTGCCCAACGTTTTTATCTCCGCAGACCGGTCAACGTTTCCTAAATTTACCGAAGCCCACTGGATGGGTGGGGTGGATTGTTTATATTTTAGATTGTTTTGAGTTAATTTTAATTTAGTATCTACAGCATCGTTTCTCAAACTGTGGTGCGTGCCCCCTTCGGGGGCATGACACCTCTATGAGGGGGGCGCGAACATATTCTAAAGTCAAAACAAAAGATTATTTAAAAAATTATTAATTTACTGAAAGTAAACAAAACACATTCTGGAGTAATAGAAAATAAAATACACATTTACACTGATATATTACACTTATAAATGCAGCAGTACTACTCAATGTATTTTATAATTAATTTAACAATACTAAGTTAAGAACAAGTTTAATAATTACCAGTGACCCATGGGATTGTCATATATAAATTTATATCCAAAAATGAATATTTATCTTTATAATTTGTACGATTTATAATTGATCCATTAACTGCCGATTAAAAGTTACGTGATTTGCTACCCAATGCCAACCGTTTTCCACGTAGGCTTGGGTATGTGATGTATGGAGTGGGAGAGACGGAATAAAGAATTAAAAAAAATCTGAAGGAAGTAAATCCTTCGCAAACATTATCAAAGTCCTTTTAATGCATTCTAAAGCCTTCCGAATAATTTTATGGATAGCATTCCAGAGAAACGATCATACTTCAGAAAAACGTATATATAAGTCCGGGGAAATTAACGCTTTGACTGAGGGAGACGTTTATATATGCCGGTGGCACTTAAGTGGTTTAGGTCGTATCGTAGTCTTAGCGTCAAAGTATAGTATCATTGAATTCAATACATTATTATTGTATGAGGGGGGCGCGATGAAAATTATGATCGAATATTGGGTCGTGAATATTGAAACTTTGAGAAGCACTAGTCTATAGAATAAAAGAATTATACCAAAAATTGAATATAAAGTGATTTAACATGATAGAAAGTCGCACAAATCCGAGAGTAATACTCCAAAATGAAATGGAAATAATTTAATTCTCTTTGTGCGGCCCGGTACTATTTGATTCACGGTCCGGGGGATGGGGACCACTGCTTTAGATTCCTACCCCCCCCCCTTGAGAACCAAGACTATTACATCTATTTGAAAGCAATGTGCTTCTATAACAAGCAAGCAAAAATACTGATATTTCTCAGGAATTACACTTTTCCCCCCTTTCACTAACTTTGATCATGTAATTCTGAGCCTCGGTCAAGTGATGTGGACGACACCGGAGCTAGCAACCCTTATGTCTAAACTTCCATGCTACGGTAGAGTAAGAACTTAGAGAGTGTTTTGAAACGACTGGAAGGTGGGAGCTTTAATGTAGACCTTACAACAGCTGATATAAAGCATAGAGCAACATCTTATTTGATATGAAACAAATTGTGAATTGTGTAACAATTAAATAAAAGAATTATTTGAAACATTTTGATAACGCAATATATTGCGCTGTCACGGAGTTAATCATTATTGAATTTTGTTTTGCGATTCTATATTAATTATACGAATACAAACAAATTTACTTAGAATGAGCTAGTGTGTGTCTTATACCAAAATACCACGTATGTATTTTAATTTCATTTATAAAAATAATAGATTCCTATTCATCCTATTTGTGATAAATAACAAAGTTACCAGACGTAAATAAGATGGAAACACCAGAAATGTGTGTGTACCAACTTAGTTAATTATCGATGGTTTTCATTCAACCACTGCAAAGAAATAACGCGCTTTCAAAAAAGCAGCATTTTTTTTATTATGTCGCAGCACATTATGAATTCTGATATTGTTCATATAAGTATCACAATTTCAGAGTTCGTAAACAATTATAATCATAGAAGTCAAAATAGAAACTGGATAAAGCTTTCTTTTCAATTTAATAGGTTGCCATATTTTCTGATCCAAAAAAAAGTCTCAGGTTCAGATAGCACAACTAAAAATTTAGGGGGGGGGGGAGGAAGATGCTCAAGTTAAAACTCACTATTTTTGAAGCTAGGTATTTTGCTAAATCTGCAAGGCTCCCTTCTCCAAGCACCAATCGATTTTTAAATGACCGCGGTAGCCTAGTGCCCATGGTCACGAACTCATGGCCTGCCTTGCGTGAGTTCAAGTCTGGGTGCTTACTCTAAAGACCCGCCATATAGAAGGGCTAATGTACCCTAAATTTGTCGTGTTGACGTGATGTGGAATTGTGTAGAAGGGAGTGCTAATTTAGGTGTCGTCCTCGTCACTTAATTTTGAACTAAGTTCAAGGGACCAGTCGCTAAATCCCTTTTATTGCTTTAGTGTGCGACTTTAATAAACACTTTCAAATAATTTTGGGCTGTGAGTGAGTGGATATTAACGTCCCACTGTTCATCTACACGAGGGCTTTTGGGGACGGTCCGCGTCATTTTGAACCATGGTCAAGTGACGCGGCGACACCTGAGCTGACACCCCCTCTCCTAACTACAACACCACACCCAGGGGAGGAAGTTTCACCTCTCGACAGATTTAACGTGCATAGTTCCCCTACACGGTGGGTCTTCAGTGGTACTGGGATCGAACTCATGACACGCCAGCCACGATCCGATGCCTAGACCACTCGGCTAACGCGGCCACAAATTTTGGGCTATAATGATGTTTGGCGGCTGTTGCTCTTCGAGGGAAGTTCAGTTCACACTATTAATCTCTCCATTCGAATGTATTCGAGAACGCCGTTATGTATTATGTATTTAACTAAAAATTGAAATTTACTTTAAACCCATTAAATGATCACGAATTTACCAGGAGATAGAAATAACAAAACCAATTACAAAATGTAACAAAAGCTAATCTTAAAATTAATGTCTACCCAATTTTCCCATGAAATGCCAATTATTCCATTGACAAATCATCAAACTCTCTCTAAAATGCGGTGAGACCTTTTGAAAAAAAATAAATAAAGGAAATGAACAGATCACAGACTAAAAAAGAAGATCTAATGTATCCGTAGAATTATTTATTCATTAGAGTTTGGTCAATGCTCTCATTTTCATAGAAAAAAAATCTATTATTCTACGTAATGTTTCTGGTTTTGTTGTGTATAATGGACCTTAAACTTCCTAGGAACTCGTATAAGATTGTAACCCTAGATACACATTTTGGCACAATAAAGTCTTTATTGCTGACCCTAAAACTACCTCAATGTCGTGTTTCGTCATGGATCCAACCCTATCACATAAAGTATAAAGAAGCATTCATTTTATATTTACTTTAGCACCAGGCTTATTTTTCGGCAGTGTGTTAGGGCTTTGTAGAGTGATTAATAAAACCTCAAAAGCAGAAACAGCATTCAATACATTGCACGATAAAAAAAAATTCTATTCAATTATTAATTTCAGAAATCTGTGGAAATAAGTATACAGTTAAATTTAGTTTCTTTTAAACAATTTAATGCACACATAAAAATTAACTTAATTTGCCTCATTCATTTAAGGCTTATTGAGTTAGATAGTCACTTCCTTTTATTTAATTGAATTGTTACCTTGCAGGGCTTCGTTGACTTATTTTAATTTAAAACGAGATCTTTCGCTTTTATCATTACTCGTGGTTTTTATTTTGGTTAGGTGAGAAGGAAGAATAATAAAAAGAGAGGAATAATAAAATGGAAATTTTAGTTCATTTAATAAATAAGATTAATATTTTTTTCTGCAAAAAGGATCAAATGCTAACTGCCAACATAAAAGTTAATTTTGGTAAATGTATAATGAAAATGTTAATAACTCATTTTTTTTCTCGGTAGATTTTTGAATGCTTCTCTCTAATTTATAATCAGATTACAAACTTCATAAAGAAAATATTTAAGTCAAATACAATTGCTTTATTTATTAATTGATTTGTATGAATTTACCATGTATCGGAAACCATTAAAGTATTTGTAATTTTCAATTTAATCCCTGTGGATGCACAATAAAAAGAATAATTCACTTTTTAATTTAAGAATTTGATATCCCATTCTATGCAATTATTTATTGTACTGTGCAATGAAACTTGTATCTATATTTTTTGTACAAATTTTTGAAGGATCTCAGAAGTGTTAATTTTGTCACGAGAGCTGAAAATATAAACAATTTTCGATTAGATATAAATCTTTGAGGATAAAATTAAGTAGTCCGATTCTTTTACACATTTATAAAAAAACGAGGTTTCAAAAAGTGTATAATGTTTAAAATGTAATCATAACTTTACAAATTATAAAATAAGAATTACAAATTATAAACATGAAAATAAGAAGCATTTCTGTTTGAAATATATAGTAGGATTCCAGCTTCTGGACAGAATCTATTATTAAAAAATATTACCAATTAAACTACGGAAACACATCCTCCTTCGAAATAAGACCCTTGAGTAACAGCACACTTTTAGTATAGCTTATAAAGGTCATTGAAACATTATTGGAATTCATTTTTAGCCATGTGTGTCTTTTAATTCTTTTAACTTCATTTGCAGATTGTTCTTCGTTTAACATGCGAGGAATGATGTGTTGACACACCCTACGCATGTCAAGATCCTTAGTCAGTAACCATTGATATGTGGTAACGGATATCCCAACTGATTCTGCCATTATTTGAAGCCTATTCTTACGTACCGCCGCAGAAGCATTTTGGATGCTTTCAGCGGTGGAGGAAATCTGTGGAGCTCTTGGAGCATTTGACGTCTTCGACACTTTCCCTGCCTTCCCTGAAGCGTCGCTGCTTCTCAAAAGCTTGCGTTTGAGATGCTGTATCAGACTTAGCACTTTTCCCCCAAACGAACACAAAAATTAATATCCATTATCCGCGCAACAAGGGAAATTTCTTTCAATCGGCGACGACTAAGTACATCTGCCTACAAAACACGTTGCTATGGCGATCCACTAACCACAGGACACGGAACAAACCTTTTTTAAATAAATGTGTGTTAAGAAGAAAAGTTTGAATTAAAAAAAATTTTAATGTACCATGTTTTTATAACGGACTACAAATTATAAGATTCCTCCTTTTCGTTTTTCTTTTTTCACATTTTCAGGCATCGTCATCCACTTCTCAGCTATGGTCCAAATTTCAAATCTCTAGCTCATCGGAAAATCACGCAGTTTAAAATCAATTGCAAAATTCCACCCAGACAGACATTAAAGAAAGCGAGTTAATAAAAACATTGTAATATTAAGTATCAATCGTTTTTTCACCTTTTAAATGTATTCCTATAATGTTAATTCGTGTCATCACTTCTAAACGTATTGCTTTATAAAAATATAAATATTTAGTAGTTAGAAGATAAATAATTTTTTTCACATACACGAGCCTTTTTTTTTCTTTTCTTTTTCAGAAAAATGTTTATATTTTGGAAAAAAAATTGCTAACACGCCCAACCCTCCACTTTCTCAGATACAGAACACTATTTTTGTTTGTTTTATCTCTATTAACCGCACATGTATTTTATACTTGCATATAATTAGCTTTACATTCAAAACACTCGCCTTAGGGTCACACCTTATTCTTTTAGACGCTAAATCTGAAATTAGTCTACAAATCTGGAAATGATTTACGAAATGAGTCGCCAAATCTTCAAATGGTTTGTGCAATAAGTCGCCATATCTGGAAGTGGAATATAGAATTGTCGCCAAATCTGTTTATCGTTATTCCTGACGATCCTGAAAAGGACAATGGAAAAAAGGGGAAGAATGCAATAACACAAATGTTATTGTAATCGCTCTACTGCAAAAAATTTCCCATATGTGTTGTCCACGAATTTGTGAATCCTACTAGTATTAAATCAATTTTACGTTGTGCATGATATTTTTTTAAATAGCTCGAATTACTAGCAATAAGTTGATTTACAAAATTAAACATATTCTTACGACACTGTTACCTTTTTATTCAAATAAAATCATTTTTTTCCAAAAATAAATAAAATAATTTTAAAATTTTAAAAATTTAAATATTTTTGAAATTTTTTGAATTAGAGAAGACATAATACTAATATCGGGTAAGTTCTTAAGAGTATGAAACATTTTACAATTCTAAAAAGTTTTATACACCAGAGGCTGGTACTTGAAAGAAAAATCATGCGCAAAATAAAATTTACTTAATATTTCTTACAAAAATATTTTCATATGCTTATAAATTTTTGAAATTATGATTATGATTATATTTTAAACATTTTATATTTTTCTTTATAACCTCATTCTTTAATAATTAATTAGAAAAAGAAAAGAATTATTTAATTTTAACTTTAAATAATAATATTTAGACGAAAATTTTTTATATTTTCAGTTATCAAGTCAAATTAAACACCCCTCAAACTTCTTAAAGGGTTTTAGACCTAAAGAAAAGGAAGGGGGGGGGAATGAATTTTCTACCATTGGTTGTGTAACCTTTTTTTTCAATGGGGCTGCGCATATATTGGTATTTTAAACCTTTGCAGACCTAGTACATTCCCAGGAGCTGGTATCACTTTTTAGCGTTGCACCCTATAGGCGATACCAATTACAGCAAGCAATTTTGACACCCAGTTTTCTCCACAGAGGGAGGCTCCTGAGCTCTTGGCGATGCGAACCAGTACTAGGATTTAATTTTGCCAAGAGCATCCAAGCCAAACAGACACTCTAGGTATCTTTTACCTGCCGCATAATCATACGACATGGCCGCTGTCGATTTTCTGCACCGACTTGGACCGGGGTCGAACCCGCAACCTTGGGTGCAGAAGGCCAGCGACAAACCAACCACGCTACCCAGCCGGCAACCAAATCATCAAATAAAAGTTTTCGAAATAAATTATAAATGAGATTACTTAGTTTCATTCTAGAGAAACCTGGACTTTATTCTGCATATGAGTGAGATCTAATGAACTTTGCTCAAAAACACACACACAAGACCTGTTGGTAATGGACGTCGTCATTTTGAACCATGCTGCCGAGGATAACACCCTCTCCTAACTTCCACATGACACCAACGGGAGGACATTTGAGCTTCGACATATTTAACATGCATTGTCCCCCTCTGCAGCAGTACTAGACTCGAACTCATGCCACGCAAGCCGCAAGTCCGTTACCTTCACTACTAGTCTATATTATATATACCGTGGCCAGAAATCCTTGATGAAATGATCACTATTTTTGAAAGTGATAGCTCGACATATGGCAAAATGTCGCGAGGTGCAAAATGAACATTTTAACTGATCCCACGCCTTCACAAACGATCCAAGAAGCGGAAGACCCTCTCTCCCAAACGGTATTTCTTCGGTAAAGAATATCAATTACTTAATTCTATTTCCATATGATCATGACGGGGAAAAAACAGTGTGACGAAAATTATTCACGTACATACCAAAGGTTTCGACAAGCTGGGTTTCACGATAATTAACTCATTTTCAGATAAATAAACGTGGGTTGACTTGTCAAGGCATGTTACGAACAAGATTTGATGAAGATATTTTTTTAGTCGTTTGGTAATTATAAATGAATATTAGAATAAAGATCAAGGAGTTGGGCTCAGTGACTCACCTCCCTCCTAGAAAGTACAGAGAAAATCATGCTTTATGAGCTCATCAGATAACAGACGACCACCGATACCAACTACTGCACTCTGTTGAGAAAATTGCGTGATGCTCTGATCCAGAAACGGTGTGATAGGATCCACAGCGCACAGGATCTTGCCATGAATGCGCCTTCTCGTTCATTTCTAATTGCCGTTGAGGAGTCAAAGCAGTGACATTTTCCTATCTCGTCTCAAACAACATTTCTTATTTCCAGAACTCGAAACACTCAAACAAAATATTACAGAGGTTGGGAATTGGATGAATAATGTTTTTCGATGCAATCTTTTGAATTCTACAATAACGGCCTTCGAAAGGTCAGTTATCACGCCCCCTAAGGGACGCGCCCCACAGTTTGAAAAATGCTAAATCAATGTGTTATTAAATATCTGGAGGCATTTACTAAATAACTATGTAACATATAAAAATGCATTGCAGAAAAAGTCACTATTTTATTTAATGTATATTGTGACTGTACCATCTCCCAAAGCATTTTTATATGTAAAATGTAAATAGTGAAATGACTCAAAACTTTGAGACGGGAGAGAATTTGAGTGTTTCTCACTGACTTCTCACCTTAAAAAAATTGAAATTTTCGTTTTACCATGAAAAACGGCGAAATTCATATTTTTAATAGTTGATGATCAAAATACAAGTACTTTCGGTTCGTGAAATGTTAAATCAATTGCTATACAAATGTACACTGGTCACGTCATAAGAAATATTTTGTAAATTACAAGTAACTGTTCCGAGAAAATAACATCTTTTTAAGGAAATTTTCATTAAATCTTTGAATGGTCTAATGTATCAGAGCTTTAATGCGAGTCCCTAGGTTCCTCTAACAAAAACCTTGGAATACAAACTTAGATTATACGCCATTAAAAATAAATCTTAGCACATTGTTTGCAGTTGATCGCTGCTTAAATCTGCTCACGTCTGTATCTGTCTGTTCACTGAGGGATGCTAAAGCCACTAAGCATCAAAATGTAATGGGCTTTGAGGGAAGTTTCACCTAAAGTGCTAGGAAGACGAAAAAGAGGAGGTGTGTCAGCAGAAAGATTTAGGCGCTTAACAAATTCGGAACATTAAAAATATATATACGATTAACGTAAATATTTAAATATGAATGAAAATGGTTACAGTACTTGAATATTGTTGTTTAAGTAATAATTTTGTTAGCATAAACAATTTCAAAGAATGTTTTACATTTCTCGAAGATTATTTGTTCTTGAATTTTTATATCTGAACAACAAACTTTTAAAAAAAAATGAAGATTGGAATTTTTCTTAATTTGTAGTGAATACTTCCATCTGTCTACTTTTTAAGATGGGATTTTTTAATCACAGACTATAAAATTCATTATTTTGAACTATGGTGAAATGGGAACTCTAATTTGGTATTGGAGCTCTACGAGCCAATCGCTGTTCGCTGTGGTTAAGGAATTGCGCCAAGCAGTGTTTGGTGTTGAGTTGCATGGAATCAAAGATGGCAGCCTAACTGCAACAAATCATATTGAAAATAGTTTTAAAGAACTATTTTGAAATATATTTCAAATTAAAAATGCAAGTATACATTGAAAATAACCAATAATCAGTTAATAATTAATATAGTATAATAATAATTATAAAATATAACAATCGTATAATAAAATAATTTTGTTACATAATTATATTATATATAAACTAATTATATAATATATATATTAAATTTAATCAATGAATATAAATTAGTAATTGCTGATAACTTGCAATATCGTAAAAGATGCGACTTCCTGTGTAATGAATTTTAGCGAACACAAGAACGTTTAAAAACGTATTTAAAAGTAAAATAAAATGCAAATGCGCAATTATTAAAAACACGGCCCTCATTTCTTTAAAAAGAATCCTAGTACTCCCCAACGATATTAGAATCATCCATATTCGAAAATAGGATTACAAAATACAATTGAAGACCTAAGCAGTAGCTTGCAGAATGATTGCAAGGAAAATGGTTCAATGTTTGAGGAAATCGAAATAAATCCGTCTGGAGTTAATAGGGTTATCACAGGAAAAAGAAAAATCAACTATAATATGAGTCATCTCCATGTCAACCCCATTACACCACGATAAAAATATCAAGGTCACACTGTCTAGCTACTCAAGTGGCTTTTGGTGACAGACCTCATAATTTTGAGCCACGGTCAAGTGACGAGGAAGACACCTGAACTGGTACCCCCTTCTTCTAAATACCACACAAACGAGAAGACGTTTGAGCTCTCGACACTCTGGGTCTTCAGTGGTACTGGGCTCGAACTCATGACACGCCAGCCATGAGTCGGTTACTTTGACCACGAGGCCACAAAATATCAAGGTAAGCACACTGTAATGTTATCGTCCCTCTTGGCGAACATAAACAGTTTGGCGTGTCACACTCCAATATCAGATTAGCATCGTGAAATGACAGGGTTGGTACCTGAGGGTGGCACCCTTCTTCCCAATATTACGGATAAAACAAAATAGAACTTCAGCGATACTTTTTGAATTCACAACATTTCTAGTTGGGCAATTTTGTGAAGTGGGAGAATCTAAGGAAATTAATTTCTTGATAGCCTTTAAGATAGTCGGGGAACTTGCTTTAAAAGCTGCCAGAATCGCTCCACATTAACCCTTCATGTATTTTCTTTTACCACTATTTCAAATTTTTCTAATATCAATTTTTGTTGCGTGGGGGAATATTAACGTCCCACTGTTTAGCTACACGAGCGCTTTTGGGGACGGTCCGCGTAATTTTGAACCATGGTCAAGTGACGCAGACGACACCTCAGCTGGCACCCCCTCTCCTAACTACCACACCACACCAACGGGAGGACGTTTTAGCTCTCGACAAGTTTTACGTGCATCGCTCCCCTACGCAGCGGGTCTTCAGGGGGTACAGGGATCGAACTCATGACACGCTAGGCACGATCCGATTCCTAGACCACTTGGCTACCAGGGCCACTCAATTTTTGTTGCAAATCAATCTTCAAAATTTATCGTGATCTTCTGATCTAGAGTAAATAAATCTTTCCAATTCAAAATTTTATTGTAAATTTTATTGTATATAAATTGAAATCTAGCCTCTGAATTTCCGCAATATATTCACGGTTATTTCTGACTATTAACAATGTAACTTCTTGTCTTATTTTATGTAATTTTCTAAATATCACACACAAACTCTTGTAAATTTCGTTCAGTCATTTCTCAAATTTAAATGTCGAAGTGAGCATTTTAGGATTTCATATAATGTATTCCCAATAGTATTTTTATCAGTTCCATATTAATTTTTAAAAAAGTTTAATATTAATTTTGCATAAATTTTGAGTGATAAGTCAAAGATGTAAAATAACAATTTAACTGCTACAATATGATTTAAAACGATAGCTAAAACTATGCCTATTCCCTATTAGTTTGCGTGCATTCCATGTCAATATGGGTGGGACGTTTTGGAACGATTCGAGGTATATTAATAGTTAATCATTAGATAATCGATTGCTATTAAATTTGCATCATAGGCATACATGCTCAAAATTAGTTATTTTACCATAATACCCAACGCTTCTTTCACCATTCGTAATATATTTTATACCGAGACTATTTATGCAAACTGTAAAACCCACACAAAAATACATTCCTATTCTTTAATCAATGCATTGAAGAGAAGTCTACTGAATTATAAGATCTAAAACTCAACCAAACAATGGGAATAATATTCATGTGTTATGAAGAATCAAATTTTGACATCGATAAGAAATACAGTATACAGAGGTGTAATAAATAAAGATTTCTGAGGAACCATGCCGTATTAGACAAAATAACAAATCTAAGCATAAATAATATTTTATATCCCTTTTGTAAAACTTCTTGTAGTAATTCATATTTTAAATGAATTAAGTTCTGTTAAATAATATCTTCCCTTTCTTATTTTTTTTTGAAATATGGATTTTTCAAATTACTCTTGTGAACTAAACTACTCGAAAAAAATAATTGTACGTTATTAAAATATTTTATGCGTGAAATTATTCCTAATGATGCTTTAAATATGTTAAAGTCAATTAGGTGGAAAAGAAAATGGACTGATTAAAATAATTGCTATACTGAAAATTCAAAAAGTAATCTCTCGAAATTTCATTAAGCGCATTTAAACCTCAGCTTTCCATCTTTATTATTTACAGAGCCTACTAATTGGATTCAAGGCGCCGACACTGACAAGGCTTTTAGCTTCGGAATAAATCGTCGGATTTAAATGGTAAAGTACATGCAGTGGAGAAGCAGAGCGAAAAGTTCAGAATTAATCATGATCTCTCTACACTTTTCTGAAGCCTCATAGTCGTTTCTCACTAATTTTTAGTACTTCGTATTTTAAGCGAATATCTTAAGTACATAATCTGCAAATTGATGCAAAGGATTCTTAATGTAATTATTCTTTGTTTTTTACTCATATGGTTTTTAAAACCATTTTTGTACATTTTTCTCGGTGCAAATTTCATCGAAAATAATCTTCTCAGACTGTCGTTCATTAATTCCGGAGTGAATATCCTTGAATCACACACTGAGAATTCACTCTTGAATACCGTACTTACTAGACTCTAAGTCGTACTTTTTCTTCTGTAAGGGCTACTTAAAATCCGGTACATCTTAGAATCGAAACGGGGAAAAATCATTGGATGGGGAAATTACAGGTTCATGTATGTGTTCCATCACCACTAGTTTACCGCGACCACTAAATATATCAAAACATTCTTAAAACTCTCAGCATATGCGCGAATAAACAAAAAGTTTCTATTAGAGGAAAAAGAAAAAGGAGATTACTTGAGGAATAATATAGAAGTAGCTGCGCTACAATTAAATTAATATCCGATCTTTGTTTTTATATTTTATTAGCGTAGGGAGATTACATAGTAGAACTGAAGTATCTCCTAAAAGCTGCTTTGATTGAAGATTTTGTGTCCCGTCGCATTGTGACGGACTTCTTGATTTTAACACTCTTAGAATTGTATTTACGGTGCACTATAAGGCTGCACAAGGGCTACTGATAACGGGCTGATTTTTTAACTGAGATTTTTCACCCCTTCTCCTAACTTCTCCACCACACCAATGAGAGGACATTTGACATACATCGACTTCCTCTGCACTGTGGGTCTTCAACGGTACTACAGCTTGAACCCATGGCATGCCCCTGCTACGAGTCCGTAACCAAGGTGATTTGGCTACCAAATCCATCCTCTTGATTTTAAACCACAGGTAAGTGACAAGGACACCTACGATAACACCCTCTCTCCAAACAATTACACCTCGCCAACGGGAGGATTTTCAGCTCAACAGGATTAACGTACATCACCACTTCTGTACGGCAGGTATGTCTTGACACTAGGTTTTGAACCCGTGACTCAACAACGCCTTCCTCGAGATCTTGACCATGATTATTCGGCTAACGAGGTCACACAAACTGCTTTGAACAGAGTCAGTAGTGGGCCCCAAACCCAATTATAAAGTCCTTCCATAAAATTTTGCTTTAAAAGGTGCATTATAAAGTCCTTATTTTTAGGTGATGTGTTATTTCTCCATGCATAAAAACTCCCATTTATTCAAGTACAGATATGACGTTTTGTCTCCGGAATTATTAAAAACTTATCGTGCTTCATATAAATGAAAGAAAACAACCATCCTGTATTGTGATGCTTTGTTTTCTGATGATTAATCTATGATAATGTTGCTGCTTATCCCCCTGATGTAAAAAAAGCCTATACCAGGTCTAAAAACCTTTGTCCTACAAGCATTTCAAAAATCTTCTCCTGCACAGCCATCAGATGTCTGCAGGAGATACCCGGGCAAGTAAGAAGATGAGAAGGGCTCGCAGGGAGGGAACAGAAACACGGAGGTTAATTCATTCCACTATTCTGAAACTTCAAAGGTCTCCAATGTCCACTTCTAAACATCGCCCTGGCCGATGAGAGAACCACTGCTCAATATCCTGGGCAACTAACAGCATACCAGTTATTATCTGAGGCACCACTTGGAGAGTAATTTACTTCTATGGAGGGAGTAGATTTCGAAGGAAATTAGATCTGAAGAGTTTATGGCCAGAAGATTACATCCATTTCTTGCAAGTGTATCTGCAGTCTTGTTTCCATGCACCCCAGCGTGGGAAGGGATCCACTACAGGACTGCTAATTTTCTAGGACCAAGTCCATTGAGTGAATGAATATTAACCTCCCACTGTTCAGGTACTCTAGTACTTCTGGCGACGGTCCTCATAATTTAGGACCAAGTCTAAAGAGAAGTATTAGAATATCTTGGTCAGGCTCATCATAAATTTTCGGCTAATTTTTTTGATATTGTATAGCACTACTACTGTCTCAGTTAATATAGAAATATATTGCATGTATCAGTAATAATCATATTCTGATCTATGATGTTATAGCAAAGATGAATATTTTGATATTCGCCCTGCGTACTCTTTGCTCTTTTGTTAGCAAGCCATTAACGCGTTATGTGTCTTCCAGCTCAGGAAATGAATTTTATCGAAATAGGATCTATGTTTACGCTTCTTAGTATTTATTTCGTCCACCTAATGACTCAGGTTATCGTACTCTAATCACCTCGAAATTCCTTTTCTTCACAGAAGTCTGTAATGTTGTTATTCTAGGAATCCGCCAAGATTTTCTACTCGCCATTGAGCTCTTGAATCTCCCACAGTTATTTTCCTGCGTTCGATGCAATAATTCTTTTCTAAACTCATGTTACGAAATGATTAACATACAAGGGTCATTCAGAATATAAAGATAGTTTAGTCATAAAACAGAAAAGAATATTTATTGGGGAAAATCATTTTTATGTTACAAGTTACTTAAATTTTCCTTCCTTCTCTTCATAATTATTTTCTACATGTTGTTGCTAATGCCGCCTGTCTGACGTAGTCAGATCGAGGACCACGAAATTCATCATGGTATCGGACTATATTTTACGTCTGTCGTTAGTCGTAGCTTTGAGCACCATTCAGGTGTATGTAAACCTGAACTTAAGTCAAATGAAGCGGACGACTCCTGAGCAATCACACCCCACTCTCCAAACTTCCTCACCACGCCAGCTACGTTTTCTGGATGTGTCTGGATGTTTTCTTCCGTGTTTATTTCCTGGAGATATTTTATTCAATCGAATGCTAATTATCTAAATATAGATCTAATCAATCCCAATCGTCCGCTTGTTATGCATTGTACTACTTTATATCTGAACTTGAATGGATAATTCAGCAATACCTGCAATCGATTGAGTCTGACACATTTAACTAGCGTTCCCTTTGGAGAAAATTATATTGCGAACATCTTAAAAATTACGATTGAGCTTAGTTATAGATTAGATCTTATTTTCATTAAAACGCCCTTAGATTGAGATTCCAGCTCATGAGATTCCAGCTCATGTGTCATCCTCATCACTTGTCAGTGGTTCAAAGTTATGAGGTATGTCGCCAACAACCCTAGTGTAGCTTAGAAAACGACATTAAATAACCCCTTGACATTCAAACAAATTGAAATTTGATGCACACTTTTCCTGAAAACGCAGATTTGACCGTTGAGCAGAAAGAACAGAGCTTTAGAAGATAGAATCCACGCGTAATAACCAGAAGCTGCCAGAAATAGGTGTCTCCAAGATGTCAAAAACTAATCTTCAACGGCACATGAAATGACTGCCATCTTCCAGAAGTCAGTAGATATCAATGAGTCAAATAAAACAAGTTTTTTTTAATCTGATTAAGTTAAAGAAAAATTAAACAAGCTAATAAAAAAAGAGAAAAATTTATTAGATATTTTGAAAAAAGGAAGTTTCATAAATAATCAGCTTTTTCATTGCATGTTGTGACTTGGTCACAAAGGAGAAATCGCCCCTATTCATGACGCATACCACAGCTGGAGAGCACGTGGCTTTGGCGTCATTGTGCTTTGTCGGACATCTGGACTGTCGGCGCCGGTGTAACTGGTATACACTATGGGCTGGGCATCACTGCATTATTTTTCGTCCATAGGCAGTGATTGTCCGTCTTGAAAGGCTGGCGCCTCGGCAGACGGTGGCGGGTAACATCAAAAGAGGAAAAGGTGGTGATATGGTTCGAGAACCAGATGCCAGCTAAGCCTTTATCACTGGAAACTTTTGAGAGGGTCTGGATCCTTTGTTATAATTGCACCAATGGTGGGCTTGCGAGACCGAGGTGCAGGGTGCAAACCCTTGAGGCCTGCCAATGGGGGTTGATGAGGGGCGTGGAGTAGACCCGTCCCTGGAGTTTAAAAGGATAGACCCCAGCGAAAGAGAAATGACTCCCGTGATCGACTCCTGAGACAGTATCCGAGGGACGAATAAAGAAGACGCGAGGAGTGGACACCGATGCAACTGACTGGCTAAATAGAACTAGCACCTGAAACTGACTTTCGCTTCCCAGTGATCTTCTAAATGTTAAAAAGTGAAATAAACCAATTTTTGAACGCAATAAAAAGTAATTTTTAATGTTAGCTTAGCGTCGACGTCACTTTACCGAGTCCACAATCTGTCCAGTCAAATAGAGTTAAATCTTTAAATGTTAAATGTGTTGTTGCTCATCTCCATGTCTAGCCGAGCTAGACTGTCCATGATCTATCTCATTTACTCTCAAAAAGTCCAACAAAAGGTAAAAATATACAGCTTTAATTATTTTGTAAATGACTAGTACTAATTTTATTGAAGTTAAAACACTATTTTTCTTATTACACCAACAGTTTGAAATCTACAAAACGCATTCTACTACAAAATGGAAATAAATCCTGGAGCAGAAATAAATCTAATTTTAGACACTTTTACATAATTATCTGGTTTAATTTCTTATTTTAAGGCATTACGGTTATGTGGAGATCTGGAAATGTAATAAATTCGATTATGAGAAAATTATTACACCCGATGCTTAGGAATGTGGATAGCTTAAAATTAAGGTAGTAATCAATTCACATTTTAGTGGTTTATTCCTTACACAAATCCAAATTAAAAAACTACATTCAGATATAATTTAATATTTAAACCCGCTTCTCTCAGGCTGTTCTTGATAATTATCACTGAAACTTTAGTTGTTCGAAGCATCTAGAATTATCAGAATATAGAATCAAACAAAAAAAATTTCTTTGAAATTATTTTAAACGGGATACAAAAATAAAAATTCAAATTTTAAAAAAAATTGATAGTTTTTTTTTATCTTATTAACAACAAAAATTGGTAAATTTTTTCACCTTAAAGCTTAGTTAGTTTATTAGTTCTTACATTTTTATTATTTTTTTTCCAAAATAATTTTTTTCTATTCAAAAGGCGTTTGGGGAATTTGGTTTTTGTTGAAAATTCGTAAATATACAATAGTGTGTGCTCTTTATATTATAATAAAAATATAACATGTGTTGGACTTTATCCTAAATTATTAAATTTTGCATTCCAAAAGCATTTTGGATGGGTTTCTTTTAAGAAGAAAAAAAAGAGGATCTCTGGAATGGTAAAAAAAAGTTCTTTTCTTCAATACAAATTATGCTATTGAAAATCGTCGTGTCAAACTTGTATTTAACATTAAATATAAATGTTTCTAAAAGCATATTAAATTTTAAATTAAAAAAAAAATTAAAGTTGCAAATTTCTGCATTTAATGCTCAGTAGCCGAAAATCTAAAATGTTCTTAATTATACCCGCTATGCATATATAAGCCCTGATTTATCTTATAAGGAGAGGGCATGACTAAGGAAATTATTTTGGGGACGAGACTTGATGCAATAGTATTGCTCCATTAGGGTGCTCAACCCTCGGTGTATTAGCACCAAATGGCCAGTCAATTCGGAGAAAATAGCCTTCAAAATTCATGCTTAGCTTTTGTACAATTAAGTTTTAATTACTTCCTGTGACTCAGTGACGTAGTTGGCAGTGCATCTGCTATCTTCGTGGGCAGATAGACTTTGAGTCACGCGGTGAACTTTTTTTATCAATTCATTTAATTATTTTTTAATTTAACTTATTTATTAAATATTAAATGATATTTTGTGTAATTATTTTGTACATTATAAAGTAAAACAATTACCGTAGTTCCATAACTATTTATATTATGTTTCATAAATATATATTTTAGTAGTATATGTTTGCACGATTTTAAAACAGTCTCCATTAAAACAATTTCCAGTAAAACACCGCACGATATGAAAACAGTTTCCATTAAAACACCGCATGATCAAATCGCCGGCAAAAACAGTTGGAACAGTGTCCATTAAAACAATTTCCAGTAAAACACCACACGATATGAAAACAGTTTCCATTAAAACACCACATGATCAAATCGCCGGCAAAAACAGTTGGAGGGGAAACAATTCACACCAAAACACCACCACCGCACGTTTTAAAGAATGAAAGCACTGCAGTGAAAATGGGTTTACTCTGCAAAGCAGAGAGGGGAAACGTGACCAGTTAGTCGAAAGAAAATTAGTAAAGCTTTGTCCGCATTTCCAAGGCCATCATGAGGCATGCGGATTTGACCTTCGTTTTTTTTATATAACCACTTAACAGTTTTTATTCTGTCATTTGATATCCAAAATTAGTACATTCTTACTTGTACTTTTGTTTTTCGATTGATTTTATTACAGCATGGTCGAATTAAGGCTCTTGCACCATAAACGAAACTCAAATTCAAATTAATGACAAAAGGAATTTTTAATGAAAATTGTTTTGTTTTTTTACAAATTTGCATTGTGACTTTATTTAGATGGTAATGAACAATAAACATTTCTAAGTAAAGAAAACCGTTAAGTGGTTAACAGAGGTTGTCACAGAACCAGACGCAAAAAAATGATTTGCATATGATTCGTCCTAATCCTCTCAAAATGAAAAAAGCAAGAAAAGCAAGCAAACACAAAGCAGAAACTGACTGATTAGTGTTTACGTCTTTCATGTCTTTGATTTCACAAGAAATTAAACTGAGTTGTATTGGTAGTTGACTTGAATATACAAAAACACTTTTTAAAAACTAAGAGCATAGTAGAAGTTGAATATACAAAAACACATTTTAAAAACGAAGAACAGAGTAAAAGTTGAATATACAAAAACACATTTTAAAAACTAAGAGCATATTAAAAGTTGAATATACAAAACACATTCAATAAAAAAAGCAGCCACAAAGCAAAGCATAGGAGTAGGGAGATAATTTGTAGAAACATATACACAAATTGAGTTAAAACCAACCCTTTCTACAATACAGAAAACAATATTAAATATCTTTGTGACCATAACACAATGTATGCATGCCATCTTCGCAAACAAATTTTTTATCGTAATAGGCAGTAACAGACACTTTATTTTGAACAACAGTTTCCAAAGTATGTTTTTTTGAAAGAATGCAAAAGATCATTGTGTGTGTGTGTTTCCGTAAGTTAGAAAAATTTAAACGCACACACTTTTTAAAAGTTAAGCCGACTTGGGAACAATTCTAATGTATACACAAATCAGGAGAAGTTTGGATATCTCCCTACTCCAACGTAAATTTATTACATAGATTTCAGATGTTCCTGAATGTGTGTTATCCATTCTAGAAGAGCAGGGATTTGATCAACATGTACCGAATAGGGAGTTGCTATTTTACTCGACAGGCCGCCGCTCTCCTTTGATAAGTCTACGTTAAATTTTCTTTTTTTGGCGCAAGAGGAATCAAAGCTTTCTAGAAAATTTTAAAAATGAAGACTAATGAAGCAATACAGAAAAAAGCTCTCAACGAAATGTATCTAAGCGGAAAAGGAAAAAATACAAATTCCACTCATCATTTTCCCATTGTTGTTGTAAGAAGAACGGATTTATCCAAAAAGAACTTCAGAAATCAAGAAGAAGGCGGTAAGAAGACGCGGACTGATCCAAAAAAAATGTAGCACGTTAGGAACTTCAGGAACAGACTAGACAAAGGTTGAAAGCCAAATTGACATTTTATACTCGAAATGAAGGACAAATTTTTAAAAACGCAGTTTTTACAAATCTGATTATTCAAAACAACTCTTATGTAAGACAGGAAAATAGCAGAGGGGGTCTGCGCGTTTAATCTTCAAGGTTGAAATGAAAGAAAAACATATCTAGCAGGAAATCTTGCGTAACAGCATTGCAACATGCATAATGAAGACACAACTCGAAAGTAAACGAACACAGTTTATCCAGGAAAATAATTTTTTATTCAAGGGGTTATATCAATATTATTACATAGAGTGTTACAATTATTTTTATGCTTACAATATATAACAGTTATCAGTGCATTCGTTACAGAACAATATTTTTATGTAGAGTGTAACAATCAGTTTTCTTGCGTATAATACATAGAACTAATATTCACTTTGTTACAGAATATTCATTTTGCACATTTAGTTACTGTCTTTGAGTCATGATGTTCAGTTTCATATTATGCTGTGCAATCAAATACTTGTCTGTAGACTGAAGGATTGTGCAGCTCGCGCACAATAGCAGAATTGTTCAAAATCTTAAAATAGGCTATTTTCATTTTACAGTCGGAATCCGTTGTGTCCATGGCAGCTTGTACACAGGAGATCATATTGTCGTACAGAGAATCGGTGAAACAATGGATCACATAAGCGTCAGAGGGGCTGGCGCGCTTTAGGTACATGAAACCATATCTCGGTTCGGGAGTCATTGCTTTTTGGTGAATTACTAAAAGCAGTAATGAGAGTTCTGCAGCTTGTGTTGCCTCCTTTTATACATGCTGTATCAGCAGCGACCCCTCCTCCCTCCATACATGTTGTAATTAGAATGCAAACGATGATGAGAAAAATGTTGAAAACGTGTTCAAGCACGTTTATGTCGGTATTTATAGGCATGACATATTTGATTTGAGTGTGGCGTCAAACAACACTTTTGTAGGCGAAAATTTTTAGCTACAAATCTTTGAATAAATCTTTCGTTGAATGCAATGTTATTCGAATCTAGAGGTGATAAAGTCTGCTTTCTCACAAATGTGTATAGGAAATGAAGACAAAATTGACCGCAGGTAAAGGACGTAGCGCTTTGGTAGCGACATTTGTTCCACATCAGTTTCTGTGAATTCTGTTTGATGAAGTTTAAAATCTTACCCTTCTTTGGAACTGAAGCGAAACTACAAAAGTAAAAACAAGTGTTGTTCCTAAAGGCTAACGCAACCCAATGGCTTCCAGGCTTCGCCCTAGAATCTAAATTTACAATAAAACATGAATAGCCTGTAAGTGTCCTAGGCAATTCATCGGAAGCGTACACGCCTCCGAATTTGGATCGAAGAATGGAATCGCTGCAGGCGAGATTACATAGGCTTTGAGAATTCATTTTTAAAAATCAGTTAAAACGTTGCGGTTTTTGTCAATCTCTATGACATTTCGATACTCCGCAAAAACGATTAAATTAACCGTTTCGGGTAGTGCCTTACTAAAGCGAATATCCAAAGCCAAATTCGAATTTCGTAGGACCGAATCATGCATTCCATCTGCACTGAGATCTGGCGTTAAATCTATTGCCAACAACGTGTACCCGTCCTTATATTCGCTATAACTTATATTGATATCTTGATCTTTATGATATCGCCCTAAGTCAGTAAAAAGGCTCATATAACATCTGCTATAACTCTTAGAGGTATCGAATTTCGGTTGATAGGGTTTTGAAGGAATCATGCGATTTCCGTCTAATAGGCAGAGGTATTAAAAATAATAATGCTTAAAATTGAATGGATTGTTAGAAAAATCACCATTATATGCAGTATTAGATACCATACCCATGATTAGTCACGCTGGTACCTGTCCAATAAATGCATTTGGAATAGTAATAGATTGCATTCCTGAAGAAAGCGCGAAGGATTTCACCTCTGTTCTGCGAAGGGGCATCTTAATCGCGCCTCTAGAAAGTGCGGTCTCGTGCGCTATTAAAATTGAAGGAGCGACCTTTACTTTCCTAACAAATAAGGAAGCATGTTGTATAACTATTTTGAAATCTTGCGAAGCTGACATCCGTGCAAAGGCATCTTTATTTCTTTCTAATTTAATTCAAAGATTCACTGAATTGATCAGATATTTACTTTGATTGCCTAGATCGAAATGTAAAGCTCCTATCATGTCCATTAGTTTACTATCTTTGCAAATGTTATATCTAGTTTTGAATCCCTCCCCTGCGTTTAAAATCTCGGTTGCGTCAATCTTTCCTGGACTATCTCTGAAGAAAAGTCCAGCCGTTAATAGCGATTCTTGAACAGCTTTTGGGGACAGCAAGGCATCGAACATGCATCTGTATGCATAATTCGCTTGTGAGGACACTTGCTTATCATTTAATGTTAAGGAACATTCCGAAAATAATGTATTCAAAAAATAATTGACTGGAGCTACTACGTCAGGAGTTGCAATATTTGATCCATTTTTTTTTCGTAATTTTCACTTGTAAATGAAGAACTGTATGAGCTAGGTCTAAATAACTTTCTCCCACGCCTGAGAAAAAGAATTCAATCGGTGTTTTATCACTCAGAGATGCAACAGGAAAAATTTCGGTAAACGAACTTTCTTCGGTTGACAATTGCACAGGATTAACGGTAAACAAATCATAAGCATTAGATACACAAGCGCACGCTCTCTCATCCATCTTATGAGAATATATCTACCGCTGCTTTGGAATTCTTTCGGCTTCGCTTAGCGCGCGGCAAATGATTCTTATTGCGCGATTTCTTTCTTTTTATACCCGAACCGCTTTGAAGCTTATGAAGAATGTCATCTTTAATATTTTTGGACGTTTCTTTCAATCTCGCCCTTGTCGAATCTTTCAGAGATGTTCCCGACACAACATCTGACATTACCTTTGAACCGGTACTCAGAATATGTTTCCCTAAATATTTTCCTGCCTTCATTGCAATGGGAGATATCATTCGAAATAAATTTGAAAACATTCCATATCCTCTTTGATGGCTGACTCCTTGAAAATACGAGCCACCATTCTGTAACTGCGAACAGTAATAGTCCTGACAAGCTCTGCGGTCCAAATGCATCTTTCTCTTGCGAAGTCAGGACCGAAATGATGTCGCACATATACAGTTGTAGTTTTATACCATTCTTCGTCGGAAAGAAAGAACCAAGAGCGATTTGCCGCTCGTAAAAATAATACCATCTCCAGAACTACTTTTTAATTCGACTTCGATGCAGTCGATATAATTTTGACGCAGAGGAAAATACAGGGGTCTTTGATAATTAATAACAATTTGGTCTTCTTCGGTTGACATCACAGGAATGATGCGAAGTAAAGGTGCGATAGTATCCCCCACAAAATGAGATTCTATAATGTCTGTATAGACATAAATTTCTGTGATTCCTCCGTCTAGTTCCAGTTGATAATCCGAAATATGAGTAACACCGTGTAATGTTGATTGTTTTAGTCCCAAGAGATCTTTTAACCCATCCTGGAAAGTTACGGCAGAAATATCGGGAATATGAATTTTCACTTTCTTATTAGCTTATAGATTAAACGCCAGATGTTTAAAAGAGCTGAACAACTGCTCTGCATTCTTATAAAATCCAACTTCTAATTGTAAACTTTCCGTTTTTTTCACTTTCTCTGGAACTGTCGGTTTATCCGTAATGCTTACGCGAAAATATTCGTTCAATGGAGGTCTGTCGATTTTTTGCAATACATGCATTGATTTCCCCTTCAACACAATATCCTTGGTCAAACTCAGCATACGCATAAAAAGGGGCGCATATAATAATCTTAATTCGAGTTCGACATTCTTTTGAACTGTTATTTCGACTTTATTTACTTTGAAGTCAAAAATGAAATCTGCAGCGCCTCCAATTCCTGTTTGCATTAGATTGAAATTTATATGCTGAAACAGTTCATGGTGCATGTTTTCCAAATCGGTATATTTATGATTAAACCGAGTGGTGCGAATTATGAAATGCCGTTTTAGATTTCTTGCAATAATTTTCAAGTGATTGTCTTTGTTCGTTTTGGATGGTTTTCGGAAAACAAAACTTTCCGACATTCTTATAATTCTATCTTCTCTAGGTAAGTTCAGCATGGTTAACAACCGTGGGGCATTTGCTGCTGTTAAATGCAACTCGTAATTAGGAGCAATATGAACATTAATATTCTTGCGATCCAATGAAAAAGCAACAAAATGTCCGCATTTTTCTTCAATACTTTTATTAATTTCCTCGATAACATCTGCGTCTGCAGTTCCTTGCTCTATTTTCACTCCGATATCATATTCTGCATAGTCCTTTTTGATAATTTTTGTCTCTTCATACATTATGGAATATTTATTATTATGGTTGCCGATGTTGAACCAGGTTCGCGGAACAAATATTTCTGATAAACCAACTTCCCATGCGCCTGTTAATATGATCGGACGAGCTAGTTTCGTTCTGAATGATGCTTGCGTATTTTTTGGAAAGAATTGAGTGCTAGAATTGCTAGGTAACGTGATGTAGAAATCATTTACCTCATCCATGCTTCCTTAACCCACGAATTAAAGCGCTCATCAAAACCCTGCCATTTTACATAATACTCTTTCTTCCTGCCTATGCCTTTTGTTTTGAGCACCTTTTCTATGCGCCAATAATCGTCAGAGCGTTTCGAGATTTTCTGCAGTTCCTCTGCATAGAATCGTCCTTTTATAGCTTCTGATTTCAGGTCTTGCAGCTCAAATGTAGTCGGATGAGAGAAATATACTTTTGTTACTCTAAAGACCTCATCACTCCATCCTGGTAAATATCCTCGTCGAAAAGTTTTGTTTGCTTTAGATATTCTAACTAAATCTCCCTTATTTAGAATCACTTTCGGGTTCTTTTCGAGAAAACCATATAATTTTTTGAAAATTTGTGGTTCTACTTCTCGAGTCACTTGTGAGGGGGCCATACCAATACTGCGATGTTCGGTGTCATTATACGATTTTACAAGCAAGTGCAAAATATCTGCATACTTATACGAATTTCTATATGTGAACACTCTAAACTTTTTGTTTTTTAACGTTCTGTTAAACCTTTCAACGACGCTAGCCTTATGATCACCTTCGGCAGAATAGTGATTGATACTATGCCTCTGAAATAAAGATTTCAGTTGAGAATTGTAAAATTCACTGCCTTTATCAGTTTGAATATTTTTAGGCTTTGCTTGTTGAAACAAGTTTTCAAATGCATTTTTTACGGCTTCTGCAGTCTTCATTTTCAGAGCACTCACTCTGGCGTATTTCGAGAATACATCGATTACGGTAAGTAAGTACCGAAATCCGTTGTTATGCTTTCCCAAATGTTTTAAGTCCACTAGATCACACTGCCATAACTCATTTATACCATATGAAAGGTCACTCTTCGAGAAATTTGTATCGAACGCCTTTATGAAGGGAATAGGGGTCTTGTGAGGATAAAAACTGTTTTGTTTTTTCGTAAGGTACTTTGGTGGTCTTTTGATAGTTTCTAATTCCCCCGAAGGATGCAGGGTTCGCAAAATCATAATATGTCGCTTTTAATACTCTTTCCATTTCCTTTTCCCTGTTCTTCTGTTTTCCTCCGAGGCGTGTGCGGCATTCCAACGTATCGTCGTTGTGACTTTCGCGTAAGCTCGTATCACCTCCTAGATTTTGCACTAGCTTCTGATTTCCAATCCACCGGGGTAGGGATTTTTATTTCGTTGATAGCTTTCCAGAAAACTGCAAAGCCGTGAGTTCGAGACCCTTTTTAACGTTCCTCATCAATATGAAAATAGATCAATCACATTTGAATGCTTAACTGCTGATTATCGGTAATCACTTCCCCCAACTCATTCCAAGAATAGCTGCGTGTTTTCAATTTCTCCACAATCGCCGGAATGAATTTTTGGAAATTTGCAGGCACAGAGAGAATGATATCGGTACAATAGGATCTTCCGAAATATTTCTTTCCGCTACTTCTGCGGATTTTTCTTTAGGATTTCCTCTTCAATTGTCACACGTACTGGAGGCTTAGGTTCGCTCACCATATGCCGATATTTGAGAATCAATTGGCTTAATAGTTTAGCTTTTGCATCATCTGAATAACTTGATGCATGCAAGAGATTTTCTATTTTACTTTCAATGTCATGCAATCCTGCGTCTGGGGTTTTAGAAAAGTACGATGTTGCTAATTCCTCTGGAACAACGGCCATGCGTTTTGACATTTTGATAAATGTTATATTCGGTTCCCTATTGCTTTTCCTATAATGCTGCTAATGCCGTCAACACTGGCGCTATGAGAAAAGGGAGAGCCCACCAATTTGAATTATTTCTTTTTTGTTTTGTTTTAACGATAACTTTTTATTCCGATTTTCTAATGGCTTTTTTTTATATT
>BMAO01012301.1:0-18662 GCA_019973975.1 Trichonephila clavata
GACGTTTGACTCTCGACAGATTTAACATGCATCGCCCCCTACACGGCGGTCTTTAGTGGTACTAGGATCGAACTCATGACACGCTAGCCATGATACGATGCCTAGACCACTCACTCGGCCACCGCGGCCATAGGAATTCTTTAAAACAGAGAAATATTATCTTACATTATGGAATGAATGAAAAATTGATCTTTAGTGAAAAAATAGAAATAACATCGGCAATTAAAAAAATGCCGAATTATGTCATACATACTGAAGCGAGCGCCATCTTTCGCCATAAAATGCCTATAGATGTGGAAGTAACTCTATCTGTAGTTTATTTATAAAGAAAACCAGAGTGTGTTTTAATTGTTAAATAATTGAAAACCATAATTGCTTGTTAAAATAATTTTTTAAAAAATTGAAAACTTCTGAGCACAATTTATTCTGCCTCTTAGTTGATCTCTATGTAAGTAATTAATATAAATTAAACCTAATGATCTTAATTTGTTTACTTTCAGAAAACTATTGATTCATGTAACCCTTTCTCTGAAGTGTTCCTTTATTTGAAAAATTTCAAAAGCTGAGAAATCCAGATGAAATGATGGTTTTTATGGCAAACAATAGCCTCATCATGAGACACTTTTGTAAGGTGTAAAAAAATTCAGCCTGACTACTTGTCCCTTTCTGATGATGCAAGAAATGAAGATTCTCACTCGTGACCAATGTTACCACAGCGAGTAAAACGGAAGTCTTTGTTCTATTAAGGTATCCGACTCCCCTAAAATTGTGAATTTTGCCATAAATTGACAAATTATTTTTATGATTTATTTTATAGGCCATCCTATTAGCTTTATAAAAATACCAAGTTGATTACTTTCCGTCACTAGTACAAAAACTACAAGTGTTTTAGTGAAAGCAGATGCCATTACTTTAAGCAAGATGTCATACTTTAAAACGTGTTTTACTCGAAATAAGTTTTTTTGAAAATGCTCACAAACGAGGCCAACGATTTCTAAAAAAGTTTTTGAAAATTATTAACTGAATTTTTTTGTGTATGTTTAGTATTATAGTAGAAGTGCTTTAACCATCAGATTTATCAATCAGTGTTTAATTACAGAATTTACAGTCCTTATGTTAATATAATCACTGTGTTTTTTAAGCCATTTCATATAATAACTAAGAGAGATGTACGTTAAAACTGTCGAGAGCTTAAACATCCTCCCGTTGGTGTGGTAGTTAAGAGAGGGAGTGCCAGCTCAGGTGTCGTCCTCGTCACTTGACCATGGCTCAAAATTACGCGGTCCGTCACCAAAAGCCCTAGTGTAGCTGAACAGTGCGACGTTAATATTCACTCACTCATTCATTCTGAACATGATGCTCTGATAAAGAAACGCGATGGTATGACCAAATATGTGCGTATTTTATTGTTTTGAAATGCACCTGATCATTCATTTACAGATGAGGTTTAAGAATCAATATAAGACATTGACATTTTACCGCACCTTCCTATTCTCACCCAACTGACCCCCACTTCCAGAAAGAAAAAGATAGTTTTCAACCCAATCTACAGAGTTCAACACTTAGGACCTTTAAAAGATTAAAAAAAAAGACAGGAGAAATATTTATTTTTATATAGGGTCTATGTAAAGAAATCTTAAAAGTAACAAATATATTCTGTAATTTGGTGGGGTGGCAACACTTAGAGTTCTTCCGAAACCTTCATCTACTTTCAGGACATTTGTGATTAACTCTAAAAACACTCTCACACAAATTGCTCTTTTAATAAATAATATTTAAAATTTAAAATATAACGAATGAAAATTAATAAACAGAAAAATTGTTTTGGTATGAATAAATTTAACAAATGATAATTGAATTTTCCTGATTATTTTTAATAATAATAATTTGATTTTTATGATATTTCCTTGTATATTCCTCGTTAGTTTGGTCGGTCTGAGCGAGGGTGCCTGATTTCATGGAAATAATTGTAAAATGTTAAATTTTGGTGTCGAATTTTAAGCTAAATGAAATATATCTAATTCAGATTTCTGTCGATTGTCTAAAGGGACAATAAAAGCTTAGACAAAAAAAATTACATTTTTTTTTTAAAATTTTACACAATATTTTATTAAAGCAGCTGTTATGTATGTATTCTTCAAGAAAAAAAACAGAAAAAGTGGTAAACTAATACTCTCAAGGCATCGCGTGTTTAACAAGAAAAAAAAAACTGCACTGGAATTTTTTAATGATGTTCCACAACACGAACTCTATTTTAGCTTCATCAATCATTTTAATGCATGAATGCCAATTCTGTTATTCAGGCTGTATTATGCATCATAGAAAGATGGAACGCTTAGTAAATAACTCAGTAAACATGAGGGGTTGACAAAAAACATTCTCAACCTGACGTCACTTTTTATGTGTGTAAAACATCCACCCATTAATAACCAACAAAAATTTCATTTTAAAAACTTGACGGAAAATAGATTATTATGATATTAAAAAAATAAGAATAAATAAAAATCTGGACCTACTCCAAAACACGTAAAAGATCATATTCTTATCCCAAAGAAACCTTTTTTAAAGAGAACAGAAAAAATTATAAAAGAGTTTTATACGAAGGAACATGTGGGGCAATGTTATAAAAGAGGAACGAAAAAAAAGAAAGAAAGAAGACCGAAGAGATAAAGAAGATATCTTGAAAAGAAAGATGAGAGATTCATATTGGGATATTCGATGCCGCGTTCTCTGCTACGTTCTTGAAATTCAATGATAGCAGTTGAAAGAAATATTTTAAAGATTATAGAAAGTAAGATAAGAAGAGGTTGAATATTTTTGCCACCGGTGTCCGAAGTAGTGGGTTAGTTCTTCCTAGAAAATAAAAGAATAAAATTCTTTTTATAATAGAAATCCTTTTTTTCTTCGAAAAGCTATGTATTTCACTTTATTCTCCCTTTTAAAAGAATAAGAATTGCACAACTCTTGAATGTGGATCGGTTTTCCGCTAAGCTGGCTTCGGTTTTTGGAATTTGTAGTATTTACTTACTTAAAAAGTTCATTGGAACTAAAATTTCTTGATATTGAAACCGGAATGGTTATTTGTGCAACAATAGAAGTACCCGATAGAACTCTTCTCGGTTTTAACTCTATTTGAGTGCTAGTTTCAGAAGAACAAGTAAGTTCAGGATTTCTTTTTCAAGTGCATTTTTCTTATTTAAATTAATAACACAAAAAAACCTGCTTTAAATGTATAGAATATATACGTATATATATATATATATATTAATTTCTCTTTCTCTCTCTCTCTCTCTCTCTCTATACATATATATATATATATAAATATTTCTCTACAGGCGAGAAAAAAAATCAATGAAATACTAAAGATAAATGAAACTTAAAATACAGGTATTGGAATTAAAAAAATATGGATGCTACAGTATTATAAACATCTTGGATAGCTCTATGTATAAAATAATTTATACAAAAGTGTAAATCTAAACCAGTTTGTGGTTAGCCAACTTTCCTCCTTTCTGTTAATAATACTGAGTGAAATTCCATGGAAAATAATGGATACAAGTTCTAAATCCACCACAAAATAAGATAGCTTGCCTAAAATCCCATTAAATAATCCATAGCTTGCACTGAAGCTATGTACAGTAAACAAGTTATTGCCAGATTTTACACCCACGTACAAATCCAAAGTATATCATTATTGGTTGAATTGTAGTACTTATAGCATATAAAGTATAAAATATTATTAGTACTAAAATAATTTTATACTAAGTGTTAGGATAAATCCTACAGTTATTTGAGAAACTCTGGGAATATTTTTGTATCGGTCTATAAAATATTACTATGGTTATAAAGTAAAACTATTAAGATAATAAATAATTTTAACTGTAACTTGAATATGTGTGCGTAGCTATTAAGTATATTTAACTTGGGGCCGTGGGTAGCCTAGTGGTTAGAGCATCGGACGCCAGACCGGAAGGCCTGGGTTTGATGCCCGATGCCACCAAACGGAGTCGCCGAGTACAAACGGAGCACTTGCTTGTTAAATCTGGGGTCCGAATGGTGTCACCATCTATCGTGAGCAAAATCGTGCTGTCACCTTCATGGGCTCAAAGCTTAGGCTAATGACAGACGTATGTCTAGCCTGTTGCCCTGATGGATTTCGTGGGCCTCGATCTGACTACGTCAGACAGGTGGCATAAAGCAACAACATATTTAACTTAGAAAAAGAAACATTCATGATAAAATCTATATAATCTGGACTGTCAGACTTCTAGCGCATTTTTTACAGAATACAAGGCTAGTCTCTAAATTTACCATGATTAATTTTTCTGTACATAATATAAATAATTGTTAAAGAAATTCTACAATTTAAGTTATAATTTAAGGAAAAATGTTCGTAGAATAAAGGACGTGTATAAGCTTCGTATCATAAAAATGAGGATTCTACAAAAGTAAAATTTAACATCTGCGAATTTTATTACTTGGATTTTTAATTATTCGAAAAAAGTCACGAAATACATTTGGATAACAAATTTAAATTTTAATTCTTGCAAAATAATTGTACAATTCATTCCACAAGCATTTAACACGAAATATTCAATGTGTGTATCCCTACAAATACCATTATTATCATTCCACATAATACTCTACAAATAACCGCCATGTAGAGAGATGGATGTACGTTAAGTGTTTTTAAGTTAAAATACCGCCAATCCGTTATAGTGGTTAGCGACACTGACTGCTGTGCCGTAGGGCCTGGGTTTGAATCCCGGAGAAGGCACGGGTGTTTGTAAATGTATAGTGCCTTCCTCTGGCATGGGGTACTTTAAATAGCTGTCGAGTTGCAAGTCCTCTCGTGAAGTTAGTGGAAGGAGAAGAGAGGTGGAGATCCCTGACCCCCTTACCCAGGTTGTCCTCCCTTGAAATTGGGGATGGAATTGGCCAAATCGTACTGTCCCCTGCATGGTGCCCAAAACTAAGGCAAACGACAGGCGTCACTTAGCCCTTTGGCATGATGAATTTCGTGGACCTCGATCTGGCCTTTGCCGCGATCAGGAGGCATTAGTAACAAAAAAAAACAAGTTAAATGTTTTAACGTTGAAGTAGAATAGAAATTTGGAAAGAGAGGTGCTAGCACAGGTGATATTGTTTTGGAGAGGGACTTTTGTAAACAGTCAATCAAACTATATAGTATGCCCAGTTAGCAATGCATTTCAAAAGAATAACGCTTTTTTTTCAAAGGAAATTGTACAACAGTATTCACATTTTTGAAGCATTGTATCAAAACATGTTATAGAAAATTAATTATCTGTTTATGGTAATATAGTCATTAAAATTTTATATTTAAGCATAAATATGTATGTAAAAATGCTGTTAATTTTAATCGAAAATGAGATTCTGGCCCATGCACATGTTTTGTCTTGTAATGGTTTCTTTTATAAAGTTGCATACTTTATTCATGGAATTAGTATATAATTATAAAAATAAAAACAATGTCATTATTTTAGTTAACGAATGATTCGTGTCATTTTATGTAAAAATTCCTTCAATTATATTTTACTTAAGCTAATAAAGCAGTCATAACAGCGCAAAATATTTGTTTGTTTTCTTAAACTGTTAAAATGAGCGCTGTTTTATTGCATGTAAAAAAACAAATTTAATTATGTAAAACAAGAACATAAGAAACTTAATAAATATTTTCTGTATATAAAATGTGGCATAACTTTTATAATCTAGTAAGATTTAAAGAACTTTTTTTTACTATAAGCTAAAAAGTAATCTTCCATATTTTAATCAAATATCAAATAACAACACTACAATGCATTTTATAGCCTCCCGTTGTATACAGTCTCATATATTAGCAATTTTTTGCAATAATTGTTAAAATCATGCATAAATTTTTTAAGAAACATTTCTCATTATGCACGTTAATAAAATAAAATTAAAAATGCAGTGACGATCCTCGAAGTAAAAAAGAAAACGCTATTCATATCTTTTTTTAAGGTACCCCATTTAGCCATTTAAATATAAGAAACGCATTTTTATACATTCCTTAAAGCTCTTTTGGATTTATTTCCTCGCAATTAGAAATTATGACAGTAAATTTTATTTCCTAGTCTAGTAAAGCTCTAATGAAACAAGCAACGTTGTAAAGGAATGTTTATTTATAATTTTATGATAATCAGACAAAATGTAATTAGTAAATATGAGATCTTATACATATATATCGTGTTAAAGTATTTATATCTACCGCATATGAGTGCGACATTAAATAACCGGAATAGTCTTAAAAATAATTTTATTGAATTAATAAACAAATACTTTTTAATCCCATTCAACATACTCCCCTTCTCTAGCAATGCATAGCTGCATAAGAGTTTTCCACCGTACAAAGCAGTACTGTGGCTCATTAGTTGTCCTCCTTTTCAGAAAGTTTGCAGTTTTTGCCTTCATCTCATCCACAGAATCAAAATGTAATCCCTTCAACGAATTTTTAATATATATATCGTATAACAAAAAACCAGTATAAATCATATGGTACGAGATTTGTGAGTACGGTGGATGCTTGAGTACAGCAATGCGTTTCTCTGCCGATAATTATTTTACAGTTTGTCTTGACCAAGTGTTTCGTTACCAGTTTTGCTCAAACGTGCGTCATAGACAAATTCTCGCCCAGAATTTTTTTATTGTCTTTTTGTCAATGTTTGAAAAATCTGATATCATCCGAACACTCAATTGGTTTTTTCGCACGATTTCAATAATTTTTCTTAAAAGGTTTTCATTAGTTCTTGATGTTACGCGGCGATTTGTCATCTTCAAACGTCTCCCGATCTGTCGAAAATCGTTTGTGCCATTAAAAAACTTGAGTACGTGAAATGTAATTATTCCCAAACACTTCTTTTAACAATATAAAACATTATATGTTTGAGTTTTTAGCACGTTTTTCACATAATGGAACAAAAGCGCTATTAGGACGCAAATTTCGTCTTCGTCTTCGTTCCATATTTTGTCGTACCTTTTTCTCAGCCAATAAGCAACCAATTGACCTCAGGTTTTCGGCATTGGTCGCATTTGTGCCCTAGATGAGCCGAATCCTATTTAAGTTTCCCATAGTTTTTCCGAATTTTCCTACAAATTTTCCTGAATTTCGCTAGTTTATAAAAAAAAATTTCTCAAATTTTACCTAGTAAATTTTTGTTTGCAAAAAGTTTTATTAAAAAAAATCTACCTGCTTTTTGAGGAAATCTTCACAAAAAAAGTAGTAAAAAGTTCATTAGTTGCATTATTGTAAAATACAACATGTGAATAACGCGCTAAAATTACTTGCCAGCCAATGATTGATATCTTGTTTTTCATTTTACGATGAGTGAGTGAGAGAATATTAACGTCGCACTGTTTAGCAACACGAGGCTTTTGGCAACGGTCCGCGTCATTTTGAACCATGGTCAAGTGACGAGGACGACACCTGAGCTAGCACCCCCCTCTCCTAACTACCACACCACGCCAACGGGAGGACGTTTGAGCTCTCGACAGATTTAACGTGCATAGAACCCCTACACGGCGGATCTTTAGTGGTACTAGGATTGAGCTCATGACACGCTAGCCATGATCGGATGCCTAGACCACTCTGTATACACTTGGGATTCGTGATAATTCTACAAGGGGGGGGGCGCGAACCTATTGCAAGTCGAAAAGAAAAGATAATTTAAAAGAATTATTTATTTACTAAAAGTAAACAAACAAAATATATTCTGACTTATGAATGTACCAGTACTGCGCAATGTATTTGATAATTAATTTAAATATAGTAAGTTAAGAGCAAGTTTAATAATTACCAGTGACTCCATGGGGCTGCCATATATAAAATTATATACAAAATTTAGCATATATCTTGATAATTTGTACGGTTTATTATTAATCCCAAACTGCCGATTAAAATTTAAGCGATTCGCTCCCCATGCCACTGTTTTCTACGAAAATGCGCGTATGAGTATTGAGGGGCGGTGGGAGAAAAGGAATAAATAAACAAATTCTTTCAAATAAATCCTTCGCAAACAATCTCACGGTCGTTTTATTCAATTTCAAAGCTTTCGAAATAATTTTATGGATAGCAGTGCAGAGAAAAGATCGTACTTCGGTAAGACGTATTTATACGTCCGGGGCAATTAACGCACTAGCTGAGCGAAACGTCTTATATACACGCTTATATACGGTTTTGAGTGTGAAGGCTCTTAGGTGTCGTCTTCGTCACTTGGCTGAGGTTCAAATTACGAGAACCGTCAACAATAGCCTGAATGTAGCTTGAAAGAACGACATTGACTAAATATCAGATCTAATCTGGGTACAACAAAATAGCGAAAAAACTTATTATGTGCATATTACTCATGTAAAACTCAGGCAATTTATGCTTCTCCCTAATATCTTCTGTGAAATATCCTTCGAAAGTTTGCCTTCTTCTACAGTGCTTCAGATAAAATCTTTTAGCGTTCATGTATGAGCTACAGGAGTGTTTTCCAAAAGAAGTTGTGGACCAATTACAAAGGAACATGAATTACTTTGCTCTGAATAACATTTTTCAACAATTGAAAAATATATTAACAATCAGAATAAAAAGCAGTTAAAAACAAGAGGCCCGATTAAGTGAAATATCGAAGATAAAACGAACAAACGAGAAACGAGCGGACGGAATGAAAGCAACGAAAATTCCGTAAATAGATGTGTTGCCAATCATTAAAAAACTATTCCTAATTGTCTCGGTTTGTGAAAGTAATAAATATAATATTTTTTGTTTACACTTTAATTCAGTGTATATTTGTATAGGATAAAAAACAATGAAAGCAAATCCTCTTCAGGTCATTTTGTAAACTTTTTTTGTGTCATTTTTCCATGTTCTGTTAATAAAAGGCTTCTTATGTTTGATTTTATTAATTGTAAAAGTAAAGCAAATGCATATTTGGAAACACTAATAAAAGAGATATAATTGGAAATTTCAGTATAAACTGTTTCCAGAATCTTAGGCAAATTTTTTAGAAGGTAACCATTCCAAACATGTACGATCATGTATCGAAGATAAACAATTAGTTTAGTATTATCTAGATTCAGTGAAATTTCATTTTTAGTAGCATTAAAATTCTTTTTAGATAAGAAGAAGAAAAAAAAATTGAGAGAGAGAGATAGAGACTCTTTTTATTAATCACATTTAGCCTTCTAATTTCCTAAATTGAGCTACATTTTTGTGTACACCAATAAATTATATATAACTAAACTATTCTGGGTTTTTGGATTAATAATGACATTTTTTAGAATTCCTTATCAATCAGAAACTTTGAAAGAATAACAATAATATGACCCTCTATATGTCAATAGATTTCTATTTTTTACAATAATCAATAGAGAAAGAGAGAGAAAGAGAATATTTCTTATAGATGTTGTCTTATTGTATTGGCCACAATTTTACGAAAGGAAATAATTTCTTTTAAGCATACATAACAAAAAAAATATTACGTTTAATTCCTCATACCTCATTAAATGCCTACAATTTTCAATTTATATATCAGTATAAGGTTTTTATTGATTATTTTTAATAATTTTGCAAAGTACAAGAATACTGTAGCAAATTATAAATCTCGTAGAAGAAAGGTAATGAATAAATTTAAGATTTTTTCAACAAATGTGTGTCTATTTTTTAGAAAACAGAGCTATTTTAAGGCGATTCTTTCAGAAATTTAAAATAATTTATTAGATATTTTTGGAAAGCGATAAATTATTTCCATCATTTTCTGACATAGATAAATCAAAAATACTTTCCCCTTTTTAACTGGATGGTAGTTCTGCAACTTTTCAATTGATTTAAAATTAATGGGAAAATATGAGTTCAAGCATGTTTTTTTTTTGCCCACTAAAAGTTAGAAATTATTTGAACAAATATTTCTCTAAAAATTGGAAGAGATGTCGAAAATTCATAGAGACCGGATAATGTGCATTCCTCTAAAAACGAAACAAGATATCAATCATTGGCATGGTCAAGTAATTTTAGCGCGTTTTTCACATGTCGTGTTTTACAATAATGCAATTAATGAACTTTTTACTAACAGAAAGTAGTAGTGTACCACTCCTCTAAATGTACTACTATTGAGCTGAAAAGAAATAATGACACAAATCTGTATCAGCACTATAAAAAGCAAAAAAAAAAATTTTTTTTACGGAACCTACAAAAGCCCGGACAAGGTGACTTAACTCCTTGTCTAGGCATAAAACTCGACTTCTATGTATTTATTCTTTTAAGTTTAAAACAATAAATTTACTAGGTAAAAATTGAGAAAATTTTGTTATAAACTAGCGAAATTCAGGAAAATATGTAGGAAAATTCGGGAAAACTATGGGAAAATTTAAATATGCTTCGGCTCATCTAGGGCACAAATGCGACCAAATGCCGAAATCCTAGGTCAATGGTTGCTTATTGGCTGAGAAAAAGGTACGACAATATATGGAACGAAGACGAAGACGAAATTTGCGTCCTAATAGCGCTTTTGTTCCACTACGTGAAAAAAGCGCTAAAAAGTGATTACTTAATACTATAGCCGTATTGTTTTGCATGAGAAAAAACATGAAAAGAAAGAAAAAAACAGTATAAAAATAGAAATCTACGTAAAATAATCTCTATTTTAACTTTATTAATCATTTTAAATCTGAAACGGTCTATCTCTTCTTAGTCTTTATGTGCAAAAGAGATATAAAAACAAAGAACACTTAATAAATAACTCAGCCAAAATTGAGCACGAGTTAACAAATGCATCTAGCACATAACACCAAATTTGGTATCATGTGTGGTACAAAACATCCACTCATCAATAACCAGCAAGATAAATTTCGTTTTAAAGCTCTTAACAGCAATTGAATTATTATGATATGAAAAAACTCTGGACAAAGTCCAACACGCAAGGACCCTATTTCTTACGCGTAGAAAACTGTAGTTTTTTAAACAACGAAAAATAAAAATGGATATAGGTATGAAAGAGGAGCGAAAAGAATAAAGATTGAAGATATCTTGAAAGGAAAGATGGGAGAAATCCTTTTGATTTTTATTGGAAAATTCAATGTCTATGTTCGATGCTCGAAATTCAATGATGGGAATTGAAAGAAATATTTTAAAGGTTATAGAAAGCAGGTAAGAAGGGGTTGAATATCGTTGTCACTGGTTTTCGAAAAAGTAGGGTTAGGCCTGCAAGGAAAATGAAATGAAAAGAATAGATTTCATTTTTAAATCTGAAATCTCCTCTTACCAAACAGAGAAGTATTTCATTTTTCCCGCTCTCTTCAAAAGTATAAGAATTGCAAAGTTCTTGAATGCGGATCAGTTTTCTGCAAGCGCGATCTTAGTTCCAAGTCTTCAAGTATTTACTTTAGGAGGAACTGAATTCGAAATAAAGTTTCTTGGGGTTTTGTGATATTTTGTGTCCAAAGAGAGTACAAATAGGGCTTAGACATTATTCAGTTTAGTGGTCTCTGTGTAGGGTTTTATAGAATTATAAAAAGATTAAACAGTCACAGTATATACGATATAGATAATAAAAATTAAAAATAAAATACATGCATAAGTACATTTATTATAAGAATACACACACACATATATATACTAGCTGTTACCCATCACTTAGCTGGATACTTCATAATGGTGTATGAATATATACTGTTTATATACACTCATGCCCATAAATTAAGATAATGAAGTTCAGGCAAAGAAGAGACAGAAGCAAAACAAATTTGACTTATTTGTAAAGTCTATTTATTAAACAAAAGTTAAGGAGCAAAAAGATGCTATATGTTGACATAATTAATAAAAATTGTGATTTTTACTCCCTGGAGCAAATTTCAAAAAGAACCTATTTACAAAAAACAGTATAACATGGTAGTACGATGGTTAATACGGATATGTCTCCCGGACGATGCAATACAGCCTTACAACGCTACGCATGCTGAGTATCAAATTATCAATCTGATCTTGGGGAATATTACACCACTCATCAAGCAATGCCTCCGAAGTTCGGTAGACAGGTGGGAGGGGTTGATGGGCTGCAATTCGTCGGCCAAGCATATCCCACACATGCTCTATTGGATTCAAGTCCGGTGAGTATGCTGGCCAATCCATACGGGTGATATCTCCGATTGAAGTCATTCGTCTACAATGTTTGCACGGTGAGGACGGGCGTTGTCATCCATAAACAGAAATTCAGCACCCATGGTGCCCCGAAACAAACGTACATGTTGTTCCAGAATGACATCCCGATAGATGTGGCTTGTCATCGTTACACTCTGAACATGCAGGTCAGTTCTGGAACCAAGAATAATTCCTCCCCAAACGAGCCATCCTGCATCACCGTAACGGTGTCGTTTAATGGTGTTCTCTTGGTGGTAACGGGTACCTGGCGCTGTCCATATGAAAGTCCGGCGAGAATCAGACTGCAAACTAAACCTGGACTCGTCGGAAAACATCACACAGACCACTGTTGTGGTGTCCACAATGCATGACCTCTACTCCAGATTAATCGCAGGCGACAGTGAGTTGCGGTAAGGGGAACACATCTGACAGGCCTACGAGCATATAGACCAATGTGCCCTAAGCGTCTGTACACGGTCTGCCTTGAAACTGTCGTACCGGTAGCTGAAGAGAGCTGACGAGATAGGTCTGATGCTGTGCTACGTCTGTTTCTTTTGCAGTAACTGCCAAATACCGGTCCTCATTCGGCGTTGTAACTCGGGGTGACATGTGCTGTAACATCTACTCACATTACCATCATCTTGGAATCGTTGCCAAAGCCTGGAGATGACACTCTGGGTGATTCCAAGTTCCTCTGGATACTTCTAGCTGGGTACGTCCACATTCCAGTCGTCCGATAATTCTACCATGTAAAAATCATCCAAATGCTTCCTTTGTGCCATAACTATGCGGTTATTGCACTGAAACTTTTTAAAGCGCTTGTGAACAATTTACTTCTTTGCCACCATTCCTTATATACCCCTCTCTTACACTCTCGTCATTGTGACGTACTATCCGCGCCATCTGGTGTTTCCTGTAATTTGCATATTCTTCTTCAAGATGTGTGTGATAATTCTACAGGTGAAATTTTATTTTAGAGTTCAATTTTGTGTGATTCTGAATTATCCTTAATTTATGGACATGAGTGTATATATGTTACCGTTAAAGTGTGAAATCCGTTATTTCATAGAATAACTAGGTTTTCATGAATAACTAGACAAGTCAGTTAAAGTTTGTAAAATTATAGAATTTTACTGTTTAAAAATGTTTCTATAGAATAACCAATACTTGTTCATAAAGTATGAAATACCGCACTTGCGAAAGCTCTTTGAACAGATTCTAGCTGCCTTTAGTCCGTTTTGAACTGCTAAAAGTGGTTTTGCAATGGCGTGTGTGTACCCTTCATTTCATTGTTTTTAAAGATAGCATTTAGGCGATGTATTTATGTTAGCGTTTTGCATTTTGAATAATTAACAATATTTTATCAACCATTTTTTAAGCAATGTATTCTGCAGGAATGGAGACTAACCTGTAAATAAGAAAGATTCAATGCGAGAGATTTAAATCTTTACTAAATAAGTGGACAAAGGAAAAAATTGCAGCACTTACTTTTCGAAAATTATTAACTTTGATAGCAAAAGTAAAACAGCTAAAACAGCTCAGAAAAAAATACTACTTGATCATTAGTTACTTCAGCATTGGTGATGTCCTTAATATTCAAGGAGAAGAAAAGTTAATCCATCATCACCGCATGTAAAAAAAAACCTAAAGTTCTCTCGCAGAATGTGTCATACCCCTGGTTGTTCATATTGTGCTTTTACCGTAAAATTTGTATACAAAAGTTAAAAGGAAGAAAGTAGGAAATATACACATGTTATTACTTTTTCACATGTAAATTTAGTTTTTCTGTTTTTTTTTTTATAAAGGCATTCAGTGCATTATTTATACACTCTTTAATCTCGTCGTGGAGTGAGTGCGATGTTTTCACTCGATCTTAATTTTTTAATCTGAATCATTTTCAAACTAAACATTATTAGTAAACTTCTCTATTCTTTAAACTTAAGAATTTGCAATTTCTTTTTTATTTTCTCTTATTTTGTTCCAATAATAGTTTTTTTCAAAGTTTATCTGAAAGTGTATAAGATGTGTACCAGTTATCTCCTTTAAAATTACGTTCTTCTCAAATGTTTTTGTGTCTCTACATATAAAAATTTATTTTCAACAGTGTCTCTCTTTCTAAATCTGGATCGATTTCAGTGGAGGAATCATACTTGCTGTTGTACTCTTCATGATTTGATTTTTCCTCATCATAACCGCGAATAGAATTTCTTCCTTCGAAATACTGTTGTACTATATCTATTAAATACTGTATTTATTAAATTACTTAAATATAGCATTTCTTCATCATAACTACAATAATATGCCATAGCATAAGAAAGATTTAGAAAGCTTCATACATCCAGAACTGTGACGCTGATTCATGCGCAGGGTATGACATACCAGAAGAGGTGATATCCAAAACTATATATTTAGAATTCGCCTACAAGCTAAGTCCCTCAAAGGATATGACCTCAAAGTCAGCTACACGAGAAATTATCCGTTTTCCAATAAATGTTTAGAAGGACCGTTGAAAAAAGTTTGCCGGTGGGTATGACAACCCTGCGCGAGAAGTGCCGGGTTAATGGTTCCAGTGACACATGTAAAACATATTCTTTTTTCCTTTCTGTTTAAATAATGTTAGAAATATGAGCAATAATAAATTATATCATCTGATTTTCCTATTATTTATCTATTAATCCTCCGCATTAAGAATAAATGTATTTTTCGAGAGGGTTTTAGCCATTTATGATAAATTAATTTATAAAATAACTTTCAAATTGTTTATTTTTATTTTAACGACCTATCATTAGTTTATTTTCATAGAATAACGAGTTATTTCATGGAATAACTAGGTAAAGTGTAAAAGTGTTCATTGATTATATACTTTAACTGAGTTATCAGTTATTTCACGAAATAGTTACTCTATGAAATATTTAATTGTACACTTTAACTCTAACTTATATACATATATACATGTAATAACATAAATTAATGATTTCTAAGTCTTAGTATTAAGCGTTTGCTTATATAGAAAAATATCCTTATAACTCTCCTTTCTTGATTTAAAAGATAAGAATTCTGAATAATTATTTCTAAAATTGAGTTGAATTATTTTTTATACACCCGTAACTTCCTCCCTTAACATGGATTCCCCCAAAAGCCATTTTGATGGATTTCACTTAGCAATTTAGCATGATTGCCAAATTTAGAGTCTAAATGTACTAGCTGAAAAATGGAAAATTTACTATCAATAAGGCCCGTAACCCTCTTTGAGAACTAGTTGCCGAAAGGCCTGTTCTAGCTGATCCAATTCAATAAAAGAAACTTACAGACGAAATTTCATTATTTTAGGTCTAGTAGTTCGAAAATGGGAATTTTTTTTATCGATGCGTCCAGAAACTCCTCACTACTCCCATAGCAGTCGATTTCCATAAAATCAATCTTAGTGAAGCTGTATTCAACAAAAGAAACATGCTTAACAAATTTCAAATATGTGGGGTTTTATAATTCCGGAGATAACATGATGAATGAGTGAGTTACACACACATACACACACGCACACACACACTTGCACTAAACCATTTTCCATTGTACTCTAGAAAAGTTTTAATTAAAGATTACCTAATGTTGAATTAAATGTAAGATTTAAGTGTTTGTAACATTCAAGTGTATGTAAACTTAAGTGATACGTAACATGCTAGCCATTTAATTATATCTAATAACGGGAATAAAAGTCTTTCCCATACATGATCGAACATAATAACCTTTTTTTTTTGTTTTTATTTTTCTTCTGAAATTTTTTTTTTCAAAATTTTAAACATACCTTCTATCGAAGAAACGTAACAGTGCGTTTCTAAATTTATGGCGTCCTATTTTCAAAGAAAGATATAATACAGGAGCAAATAGCTTATTTCTAAACAGATACTACCTCAATCATGCAGTTATTAGTTATTTCAGTTATAAAAAATAATCAGGTCTTTCTTAAAAATAACGAAATTAATTTATAAGTGTATGAAATGTAGTTATTTATGCAAACAAACTTTAGCCGAGTTTCCTAAAAAACATTTTTGCAGTTTATTGGTCGACTTGCTTTATATATATATATATATATATATATATAATATAAATATATATATATATATATATATATATAATTTAAAGTTCAACTTTAGCCTGGAACTCCTTTGAATCGATTTAAATGTTTAATTATTAAAAAAGCGTATATAAATTCGTCATTTTGGAGACGCAGTTTGAAGTTTTGAATGCTGGGTAGTTCATATCAAAAAGAAAAATATTTCTTTAAAAAAATAGTCTGTCACTCTTTCAAGATCCTGAATTTATGAATGTTTTAAAATCTAATTAATTTAAGAATTTGAACGTTTAATTTGTCGATGTTATATGAAGGAAAATGGACATTAAAGGTTTAGTAAAAGAAATTATGTCATACAAGGATTTTTTAATGATTTTAAGGACTTTTAATTGAATTAATTAAATTTGAGCTTTGGGTTATTTTGCCTTGGTTCCACAAACTACTTTTCACGTAGTGGGTGATGAAAAGTTTATTAAAGTATCTATAAAAATCAATAAGGACTTTTAAAAGCGCAAGTCAAAATTTTAAGCAAATAAAAGTTTTACCCCAATCGAACAAAAAAAAAAAAAACACCAGTTGAAAAGCAATGCTAAAGGAATTTAGAAAGAGTGTATACGAGAATATTTTAAATAATAGAACGAAAAATAAAAGAGAACTAAGGAAAAACAATTAACTCTAAGAAAACTCTTTTTTTAAAGTGTAATTTACACACACACACACATTATATATTTATATATACATATATACTCCTCATATTATAGGTTTTGACCTAGTTATAGGTATGGCGTTTGAAAAATAATTCTGGGGATGGAGGAAATATATATTTAAAAGGATGTAGAAAATGGTAAGAAAATATTCTTTTTGCCCGTGGTACCTAAGTTTATCCAGTGAGAATGAAAAAGCAAAAAAATTAAAGCTTCAATACGATCTTTCATATTTAGATATATTTCCTAAACATAGTACTCAATTTCTCAGTTATTTTTCGAGAACGTGCCTCCCTATCTGGAAGAGGACTTTAGTAGTTTACGTTTAAGAATTTGTTTCCACTGTAAAGATAGATCAGAAAAAAATTCTATGATGTTGATTAAGTTTTCATCAGGATAAATGTAATAAACTATAAACATGTTAGTGTTTTTTAAATTATAATTTTTATGTAAAATTACATGGATTTATTTAAAAGAAGATTGTTTATTATAATTGTCGATTCATTTAATACATAATTTTGAATTAAATCCATGAGGTAGATGATAATAATATTCATCATGAAGATGATAATTATCTCAAATAACCAAATATTTCTTCAGTTATTAAATTATCAATATATTTTTTATTCATTTTGCTACTTACAACAAAAGTATTTTTGTAAAACCATGCATCAATTTTCAAATATTTTTAAAGATGTCCTTTTTTCCTATTGTCAAATTTGATGTAATATTTTCTTCTTTTTACTGAAACTATACTTTTCAAGTAAGATTAAGAATATAAGTGAACATAAGCCAAGAGCCCATAAAACATTTTGTGAGTATAATACCTTTTTTATCTTATGGAATTATTAATGCGATATTTGCATATATAATTTTTTGTGCATTTGATGGTGATTGTAAGTATAAAAATGTAATTTTTGTTAAACTTATCAAATAGCGCAAAATATCGAACAAGGTCTGCTTTCAATTTAATCTCTCAGCTTATCGTTCGGAGATAATTTTTCATATATTTAAAAGTAAGTACATGGCTTAAGTTCTTAGAGCAACAAAAATTAGATTGAGAACTGGGATTGTTCAATAATAGAAAAATATATGAATTTTGTAAAACATCTTAAATAATATTACATTCAGACATAGTGGCTTTAAAAAGCATGATCTAATTTATAAACGTGGACTATTGTTTTAAAATTGCAGTTATGCACTCCAAAATTTATTTGGCAATGAACACGTTATCCTACGACTGAGTAGAAATGCAACATATGGTGTTCAAATAAACATAAATAATCAATTTATGAGGGCCTGCTCCAAAATGAAGTCGTGAAATTTATTTTTCTGATTTGAGATTGAAAACGTTGTATTAATAGTTATTTACATTTACTGTTCTGAAGTTATATATGCTATTAAAATGACGGTAGGATCTATCTACTTTTAGTTTGTAAATGGTTTATCTGCGAAACTTCAGCTAATCCTTAGAGGAAACTAATCTTTAACTGTGATTTTAGTTCAAAAACCGCTTTCCGTAGAGATCACTTAATTTTATGATTGTGTAAATGCTATTTAAAACCTGGCATTGGGGTGTATGAGGTTAATCGTGAAATCTCGGAAGAGTTGAAATTGAATTGCTACTAGGATGACAGACGAGTTGAAGTTAATATTCATCTTAGCATACCCTGGATTTGTAAAAGGAAATAGAAGTGGATTTGTACCAAGCTGTCGTTGTTCGAAAAGGAATTGT
>BMAO01012302.1:0-48858 GCA_019973975.1 Trichonephila clavata
AAGTTCAAACGATAGTTTAATCGTAGCTCGAAAAATAATAAACCAGCAATTCTCTCTCTGTAAAATCCGGACAATTGCGGATATAGCGTAAGAAATCAAATTCATTTAAATAAAAATTCAGAATAAACTGGAAAAAATTCAATATTAAGAATTAATTTAAATTTATATTATACGGAAAAGTAAACTACAGGCTTTCTTTTCATTTTCTGAAATATATTTCTAATATTCCATAAACAAAAATAAGATATTTATATGAGTTGAAACAAATCAATTGATGCTTAATCGTCATCAATCGACAAAAATGGCCGTGAATGTTAAGTATCAAAATCGTCTGCTCTGTAGCATTTCTTAATTAAATATGTGTGTTTTTTTTTTTACTGTCTACATTTTATTTAGCTTATTATTCCATAGAAATGTATTTGCATATGAAGGATAAATTAAGCAAGAACATTTTGGATTTATTTTTTATCATAAAATAATACATAATAGTGTAACGCGTTTAAAGTACTCGTCAGTCAGTTTTAATGTATTCTTTTAAATTTATATTTAAAAGTAAATTCTAGTCACACAGTTATTTCCCCCCAAACGCTGATTTTGATGCTACAGAAGCTCGTGCAAATAAACAAAAAAATACTGGAGACAGGTATCACATAATTAAAAAAAAAGTTTAACCCTTTCAGCATTGTCAAAAGGAATAAACAATATCTCCTTTTCACTAAACCATAGGTTCTCAACGTGGGCGATACCGCCCCCTTGGGAGCGATTGGGGCTTTCAGGGGGGCTGTAAGAGATCCAGAGAAAATTAAAGGGCGTTGAGATGGCGTGGAGGGGTTGGGTCAGATTAACCAAATATAATCTAAAAATGACTAGAAAAACACGCTGATTATGTACGAACAAAAGTAAACTTGAATACTGTTTACCATATGTTGCTTGTATATATTTAAATCATTTCTATCAAATGTACGAAAATTCGCATACTTCGGTAGTTCGGGAAGTGGATAAAAAACTTAGATTACATTACATTCAGACTTATATGAAATTGAACGATATAGTGCATTTTAATTTCTGTAGTGCACGTGTTGTCTTTGTCTATGAGCAATAGGAAAATTGTTTCGTCCACTGCATTTCATTGCGTATATTATCCAAGAAACGTAATTAAATATGTTAAACAGGAATTAACGTGGTACTCCTTAAGCTTGAAAATGTCAATTTATATTTATTTTGAAAGCAACAGTTTATTACGGATTACTTCGTATCATCAAAACCCCTGCCTGTCTTTATAACAGGTAAGCTGAAACTCTTATTCCACAATTTTAAATAAAGGAGAAATTCAGTAGCGTTTCACAATTCCAACAACATCCTATCTATGACTAAAATATATAATATTACTCATTTAAATATATTTGTGGCAATAGCTATTTCAGATTCGCAAGTAAAAAAATTGGGGCTTTAGAAAAAAATTAAGTTTAAAAATATATATTCCACATTATTATAGAATATACTCTTTAAAATTTAACTCTTGTTTTCACCATGTATTATGTACACTCTTAATTCTCTAGAGTGGGATGGGGCGGTATCGAAATACTCACTAGAAAATGGGGCTCCCCTTAGCATTCCTTTCTTTTCTCCATAAACTCTTTAATATTTGACTTGATTAAGTATTTTTCCACGGGTTCGGAAGCTTGCCCAGGTGATTCTCCTCCCCAAAGTAAATGAGTTCTTCCTTTGGATCACCTTCGATGCATAAGCTTGCTTCCAACTCTTGGTAAATGCCCAGAGAAACTTCTTGTTGACAGGATTTGTGCGCCGTGGAGACTTTCTCTCTAGTGATCAGTAGGGTTTGACCCCTCATAAGACGCTCTTTTACGTTTGAATGAGATTGTTAAGAGAGGTAAAAAGAAGCATTTACACTCAATCTTGATTTCTCTTGATATAAAAGGTGCCTTTGATAACGCAGGGTGGCCTTGCATTCTAAATCTCCTTAAGAAAGCAAAAAAATTCCGATAAATCTTTTATCACTTGTTGCTGACTTTTTAAATGACAGAATGGCCAAGATGCAACTGGGTTCGACTTCTGCAATCCGTTGTCTTGAAAGGGGTTGCCCTCAAGGATCAGTTTCTGGATCTATCTTTTGGAATATTATTATCAATGATCTTTTATTTAAACTAAATGATCTTGCCTGCTGTGAAATCATAGCTTTTGCTGACGACATTTTAATTTGTTTCCAAGGCAGCTTTCCCACACGCACAGAAAACTTTGAACCTAGCTTCTGATTGGTCAAAGAATTTTAAATTAGATTTTAATCCTGTTAAAACCAGAGCCACATGGCTATTGAAAAACGAAACGTTTGCTATGATGCATTTCAGCTGCATCTCGATGGTACTCCCTTGACTATGGTAAAACAAATGAAATATCTTGGGGTTCTTCTGGATGCTAAATTTTCTTGGAATCAGCACTTAAATTACATATCAGAGAAATGTGACAAATTGCAGCGTGGACTAAATCGCATTGTACGCAACTCGTTATTTTCGCAACAATCTTTTTACGTAAGTTCTCGAAAGAAAAAAAAAATTCGTGGAAACGTACCGGATAAAAGTGCGATTTCTCGAAAATTAAAAATCGATTTGTAAGCCCGAACAAGCACCGGATGGGGTTCGTCGACCCTATAAAAAGAAAGGGAACCGTTTGTTCTGTCGAAACGAGCGAAACTGCGGCAGACGGGGCCGTTTCCGGTGCTCCACGCTTTCCGAACACACCAACGTGAGGACTTGCACCCCTGGCGGCCGTCTCGAAATTACGAAATCCACACCCCGGGTGGAACTAACTGCGCCTTTTCCGAATTTCAAGTCCGTTTTCCGATAGCGCCGCCACTTTTCCGTGCAGGGGTGCGACGAGGTGCGTTTTTTTCGACTTTCGAAATTGGACCGAAAATAACGAGCTGGGACCCCGAATTTTTTTTATACAAACGCTGCAAGAAGACCCTACGCGAACATCCGGTCAAAAAATTAAATTCAAGTTTGTCCAAAAAAAAAAGCAAAATAAAAAACCCGGAAAAACCGTTATAGGGTGTGCAACGATCGTTTTCCGGATCCGAACCGGCACTCGTTCGACATGGCACCTACAGGGCTATCCGGATATGTCCTTTTCTTTTCGATTCTCGAGATATGTCGAAAAATCCGTGTTTTCGGGCCCCCAGCAAGGGAAAATAAACGCGAATTACATCTTAATTTCGAAACCGTTCGTCTCATCAGCTCCAAAATCTAGATTCCGGTCGATCCTGGCAAGCGGAGCAAGAATTTGAAAATTCAGATAAGTTTTTGAGCACCGAGCCGCCGAAGACGACTTCGGGCCCCATTTTCCAGAGGGCCCGCTATCAGGAGTAGAAATTTGAAAATCGCAAGAGAGAAGACCCTCTACGAGTTCTACCCGTGACATTTTTTTCGTGGGTCCGGTGACGTAAGTTCACGCGTGAGGGCCCCGGGAACGTTTTTACGGGCCCCTACCAACGAGGCCACTTTTGGGACCAGAAACAAAACAAGTATATTTTTGGGATCCTCTCGACAAACCCTTTCTGGCCAGAGTCAACTCAGTTCCGTAACTGCGTAAGTTTCCGTTTTGTAGGCAGCTGAGTATACGGCCAAAACGTCGAATTTTTTAAAAGTCCTGTGATCGAAACGCGTGATTTGCCCCTAACTCCCGTAAAAACGGGTCTACGATCCTAAACTCGATATCGGACGAAAAATCGTTCCGAGACGCGCCGAAAGAAGTGTCTTCTGTTCGAAAAACGTGGTAACTTTTTTCTTATTCGTGATTTTTGAAATTTTTCGGATTTTTTCCCCCAAGTCCCCCGATCGAAATGCTTTATTTGCCCGTAAATTCCTACAGAAAAGACCCACGGGCAAAAACTTCATATGATATTAAAAGGCGTTCAAATACGCACAAACGGACCTGTCGTTTATGGAAATCGGACATAAACTTCGGATTTCGGTCATTTCCGGCCTTCCAAAAACGTTTGTTTTTCGGTCCGCGGCGTTCGCGAAAAGGGGCCCGGGGCCAATACCGAACGTATTACAAAAGAACTTCTCGGGACAGACCGTTAGAGGTGTCGCTCGCCGAAATCGTACGAGCGGTTCTCTTCGCAGGAAGGGTTTCATGTTGTTTCGGGCCCCCCGTCTAGAGGGGCCCACCGTGGCCTCAGAGCTACGAAAAATTAGTACGAGACGCGGCTCAAAAGGTTATATCTGCAAGAATTTTTTCGCGACTCCCCTTTCATCGGTTAGAGCGTAGTAGGTCCTGATGTTTAGAGAAGGGCCCCTTCCCGATGTAGCCTCCGAGAGACTGCGGTCAAAAAAACATATTTTCGGGATCCACTTGACGAGACCTTCGGAGAAATGCACGGATCGAGTCGATCTCTGCGGAAATATAGGAATTACGGGTGAAAAACGAAGGAAAAAAAAACGTTATTTCGAAGGGACCCGTGGGGCCCCGTTCGAGGCCAGAGCTCCAAAAATCGAATCGCGAGCCGGACTCGACAGGAACCTTCCATGGGTTCGAATTCGCGGGGAAACTGGCGCCGGTTCGGCCGTGACGAGTGGTCCTCTCGATACGGGCCCTCCCTATCGGAGGGGCCCTCTCGGTAGGTGGAGCCCGAACGAAGATTGGTCCTGCAGTACTCAAATAGCCCTTTCGAACGGCGTATAGCGTGTGCAGAAATTCCCGACGGTTTTCGAGTAACGGAGAACCGAAATCGGCCCCCCCCCTAAAACTTCACCCCCGGAAAAGAGACCCGGGAGCTTGAAATCGGGCAGGTGGGCCCGAAAACGGCACAGCGCGAGATCCGTCGTGGCGATTTCGGAAAATTTAATTTTTTCCTCAAAAAACGGGATTCTTCGATACCGGGGATCGCCGCGTCGCGAGCGACCCCGGGCGACGGAAAGGTGGGCCGACGAGTGGAATCCGACCTACGAGTGGAATCGGTTCTGAAAATAAAAAGTAAGGAAAGTCGGGCTGGACGGAGCATCGCCGAGTTGCAACCGGCGACCATGGACGGCAGGCCCTCCGCCCCGTGGAACGCGATCGCTAAATAGGAGCCGCGCGAAAGTCGACGCAAGAACTTCGACCCAGAGCGCACCTCCGGAGGGCCCCGATGGACACCCTCTGTGGAACGGGGTGCGCTCTCTCCGAATTTCGAGTTCCCGTACCGAAATCGCCGCAACTGCTCGATGCAGGGGCGCGACCACTTGCGCTTTTTTCGACTTTCGAAACTCGTCCCCGGACGGAGAATAATGAACCGGGACCCTGAATGTTTTTACACGGACGCGTCGATGGGACCTCTATGCGAATATCCGGTTGAAAAAATTAAATTCCGGTAAGTTCGCACCCCAGGAAAAAAGGCAAAAAAACCGAAAAAACGGACTCAGGGAGCGCTGCGGTCGACTCTCTGATTCGAATTGGCCCTCGTTCGACGCGGCTCGTTTGGGGCCGTCCGAAAGTGTCCTTGTTTTTTGAATATTCCGAAAAGTTTTTGAGATATTGTCGAAAAACTGTCTTTCACCACCCTGGCGAAGAAAATACACACCCTAATTTCGATATATTTCCGGCATCGCTCGCGGGATCTTCTCCAAAATCCAGATTCCGGTCGAACCCGAGGAGCGGAGCAGGAATTCGAAAACTCCAGTAAGTTTCCGAGCCCGGGACCGACGAATTCCCGTTCGGGACCCATTTTTTCCGGGGCCTCTATGGGGGATACGGCTTTGAAAATTAAAACGGCGTTGCGTCTCGACGGGGCCCGACCGTGGATTTTTTTTCACGTGGAAATCGGCAAAGGTTATAGAGTTAGCGGGCCCAATTAGAAATCCGGGCCGGTCACTCGGGGGCTCGGGTTCAAGACCCGAATTGAAACGAATCCTTTTTCGTTATCCTCTTGCCAGGAGCTTCCGGAATACGTAATCTTTAAGAGAATCGGATCGTAAGTTTCGGAATTATTCAGGAGGAAATATTTTTCTGGTCCGGGAAATGAAGGGAAAAAACAAAAATACTTTATCCATGTTTGGGAGATGTGCCTTACTGAAATCCGTCGACATTATGAGCGGCACGAGCGGGAAATACGGTGAACGAGTGCCACGCACACTTCCTATTCAAAAATATGCAAATTTTGAATTCAAACGACTTTTTACTGCATTTTCAGGACTTGGAAACTTTTTATTTTTATCAATTCGAGATTCTTAATTTCCAGCGTACGTGAGGTGATTTTCCTCTATTTTCTTACAGAAAAAAAAACTTACTCTGCCCTCATTTAATTTTTTTTATTAAATTTATTTATTTATTTTTTGCGTGTGATAAAAAATGAATTTTTTGGAATTTCCTGTCCAAAATGACCATTTCTTCGGACACAACTATTGAACCAATGGACTCACGAACATAAACTTTATATATTATTAAAGAACTCGTTAATACGAGAAAAAATGCGTATTGTTTTTTAATTTAGATCTTGTTAGAAACAAGATGTGTATTCAGTATGAAAGCAATTTTTGTTTTGTCTGTTCTTTTGATTTTCGCGTCGTCTGTGCTACTCCTCCCAACTGCAGCGTTTAGCAGAGAGCCGTAAATTACAACAAATAAATACAAATCATTGTTCCCTAATTATGCAGTACAAAAAAATGAGCAATTATTTTCTGTTTAATTCTATTTTAATTTTCCACTTTTCTCGAAATTAATTATTAATTTTTGAATTACATTTATACAACCGAAAAATAAAATAATGAATAAGACCGATAATCATTGAGAATATCTCAACCAGTCTTAAAAAAAGGAATATTTGTAATAATTCCAGTTATATTCGTTGATGTGCCTTTTCGTGCTTTGGAAGTATATAAATTCCTTTTGGCAATGAAAAGTGATTTAAGAAAAGTACGCGGCATTTATGTTTCTTTTGAAGTGTACAAGAGGTCAATGATCTCTTTCGTTTCTTTCCTCTGAACGTGTTAGAAAAAGAGGAAAAGGTAATCAAAATACAGCGTTTAAATAAGATTGAAATGTTCTGTTTGAACTGTATTAGTTCAAGTGCGAAAAATGACAATGTCCCTAATTGTGAGCATTGGAATAACTTAAAAATATTTTAATAAAACAGCGGCAATTGAAGTAAAAAAAGAGGAAAGAACAACTTTGTAATGATTATTTTATAAACACGCTGCAGATTTTTTTCAAATCTAAAGCACAAACGATAAAGAGATGTTCGAAAAATATTCGCTTTTCAGAATATTTAAAGTTGAAAGTTAGAGTACCATAAAATATAAGTTTTAGCGCATACTAGGGGATGTTTTTAGCTCGCTTTATACATAGTCCAAATTTAAAAACAATGACAGGTGTTTATAAAAATGCAGCTATTTGCATACAATGCATGTGTATTTACTTTACCTGTAGGTCGGTTCTCTAATGCCTGCAAAAAAGATTAACCTGTCCTCACACTTGGCGTGGTGTGGAAGTGACATCCTCGTCACCGTTACATAGTTGGAAGACCTTAGAAAAAACAAAAGCACTACGACAAGGAATTAATTCTGCGGCAAATTTATTTGTGTTCTTTTTAAAAAAGTCACAATTTTGAAATTTTAATTTTTATATATAAAGCACAAAGAACAAAATTAAATTCGAAAAAAGATTTTTTTTTAATTCTTGATTTTTTTTGTAAAACAAACTATAAGAGTGCGAATTGTATTTGTTTTCCAACATTAGATAAAAATTTTATCTAATTGGATACATACAAAAAATATATAAATAAACAACAAAAACAGCTATTTATAAAAATTTATCCATTTACTCATAGAATAAATATGCATCTGCATTTTTAGCATTTATATATTGTCTTTCTAATGTCAAGGGAATAGATGATACAATTATCACGTAGCGTGGTGTGGAAGTTCGGTATAGAGGTAACGTCCGCAAACCAGAACGCAGCTGGAAGACTCTCTCCTTTACGAAATAAGGAAAAATAGCAATTAGTTCGATACTTTACTCATGCTTTTTCTGAAAACTACAACAATGTCGTATGATTACTTAGTAAGCAAAGCTCACATTTTAAATAAGTAGAAAAAGGAACATGAGAATGAAAGGGTCTTCCCACAAATGATTCTATAACGGAATATTTAAAAAGTTGTCAGAGTGTCTCAAAGTACATTTCCCCACAATTACGGAACGTTTTTATCATGCTTTATGCATACAAATATACCACGAAAATGTGTATTTATATACAAAGATTTCCATTGCTATTCCATCTATGCGCATTTCCATATTGAACACATGCAAATGGACGTACTTTTGTCTGGAAAAAGGTAGATATGAATGTCCTCACGCGGCGATAGTAAGGAGTGGAGGAGACCTCGTCAACGGCCTGTAAACAAAAGCTCACTTATGCGAATATCTTTAGAGAAGCTAAGTATTTCGAACAAGATTTGAAAGGAAATTTCCCACTTTACGTTCCTTTAAAAAAATAATAAAAGGATTGTGAAGTTCACTTTTATAGCACAGAATACAGATTTATAATATAAAGTGAATATATACGCAAGGAATTTTCAAGGTATTGGAAAAATGTTTGTGGTACCGAGTGTTTCAAAATGTTCAACTGCAGATAAGTATTACTTTTTCCAGCATTTGGAGTAAAATTTATACATACCAAAAAAAAAAGATTAAATCAATTTGCATTTTGAAACCACACTCTCAAATGTTCGAATTAAAAGTACCCATTCAGTTCTTGTAAATTGCTCTATTATTACTTGGTATTATTTAGGTTTAAGGGTCGTCCTTTTATGTTAGCATCAGAAGAGACACTAACTCTCCGCTTCGCCAAATTCACTGAACGAGCACGAGGATTTGCTCGTGAAACTGCAAGCATAGCCAAGATCTATTCGAAGCGTACAGCTCCTACTTTCGCCGACACATTTCGGTCAGAGCACTCCCGCGTATTGACGCACACAAATAAGAGCGTCCCTGGTCTTGGCCGCCCCATAGCTTTTGATTTTTTTTCGATTGATTATAATCTTATGTATAATTAACGTAATAATTAATAATTAATTTTCGTCATTAATGCTAACCATTTATTCAATAATTAATGTTTTACTGCTTTTTGTTCCCGAATATCGACAAAATCAAAAGAATATGTTAGGTGGAACATGATACGAGAAGGGTGAATGTTCCATCCTGCCCCCCCCCCCATCCTTTGAAAAATTCCTGCGTGCGCCACTACCCCCAGGATACCAGCTAGTGTTCAGCCTACTCGTTCGGTCTCGAAACGCGATGACACGAAGCGCTATACCGGTAGATACAGTCGAGGGCGGAAGGCCTGCTTCCAAAAAAAAAAAAACTGTCTCCCAAAAACGAAATGCTATGCTGAACAAGCGACGAAACTGCGGTGCGCGACGAGTGTAGGTGCTAGCCCTCTGTACAAGTTAATAAAGCAGTAGAATGCGCTTGTGAATTAATTGATGTCGTGGAAGTACGCAAGGAGGATTTGACTCGAGCTCCTTTTCCTGGAGCACGAGACGTAGGTGTATATTTAACAAGCCGTTTCCCTCCCACTTCGCTGGGTATTTATTTTATGATGTTGTATGAATGGATACTGTTAGGCGACTTAAAATTGTTTACAAACGATATTTAACCTACAGGCTTAACATTTGGTAGGTTGCGGGGCTTAAGAGTTGTTAGAGATAAAGGTCCGGTTTTTCAACTATTACTCCTACAAACGAAATTTGGTGGACAAAATAGTTTTTTAAATAACCCTCAACGGAGAATAAACGTCACGTGTTTTTGTCGTATCATTTACCGTAATCGAAATGTATTTCTCTAAATGTATTTTTTTTTAAATATGCAATTTATAATTGTTCTTTTTGTTTAAAAAATAATATTGATGGATGGAAAAGAATCGAAGGAGAATATAAATTCACAGGCTAAGAAATAATTCGATGCGATAGAAAGAGTGTACGCCTATATAGGAGAGATTCAAAAATATTCTACTTTATTGGAAATAAAAAAGGCGGGGAAGTATCCTCATAAAGAAAAATTCCATTTAAAAAACATTTTTATTAATTTTATGGAAAAAGTTATGAGAAAATGGGAAGAAGTCGAAAATAAGAGAATTTATCCATTAAATCTTTCCTTTCTCATAAAAAAGCACAAACGAACGTAAACTACTCTTGTCTTTTATTATAACGTTTAAATTAACTATTTTAAAGTACTATTCGTTTCGATTCGTAGGATTTCGGTTTAAATTTCAATTACTGTATGGGTATTGAACCTTTTCCACTCGTAAAGAAGAATTCATAAAATGATGTTGGATAATGCGTGGAGAAAATTCTAACAATTTGAGATAAGACGCAATTGATTTAGACAAACAAACAAAAAAAAAAACATTTTTCTTTAAACTTCAAGTAAAAACCAAATTAACAATTATGTAACAAATTAACGATTATTGTAACAATTATGTTATCAACTTAAAGTGAGAATTATAAAATCTGAACAGAAATATGAATGTAAATAATATAAGGTTCAGTAAAAAGCAATAGTCGATTAATTTTTGAGGGAAAAAATTAACAAACGCAATCGTTCGCACTGCCATTTACTGCCCATTTAGGTTTATAATTAGGAAAATATTAAAGCTCTTTAAGCATGTGACCGTAAGTTACTTTGTGTAGAGAGCTAGATATTAGTATTTAGCAGCGATTTAGTCTCAGAAAATCTACTGTATATTATTGTTTGTGAAGTAAAATGAAAGATATGCAAGAGACAGAAAACTGTTTCAAAGTGTAATTCGACTTTATTTTTCACTGATTATTAATTTCTGGAAAAGTCTTCTGGTCTAGGTGTGATAGGTATTTATTAAAACGAAAAATAAACTCTTTCTAACGCGGTTCAATAATACTTATTAGAGATTTCTTAGGATGCAGTGTGGAGAGAAAATAAAACTTTTTTTTAAAATTTCAATGCTTTCTTTTGCTTTTTATTTTAAAATAAAAGGCCTAGTTCCAAAAAACTAAAAAAAAAAACATTGTCTTCAACGCATGCATTTTTATTCCTCGCAGAATTTTTTACACCCCCGTGAATTCGCCTACTCTGTATCCTCTGTTTAAAACAACGCTCTCATATCTCTCTTCAAAATAATCAATGTATTTACACTTTCATAGTGATCTCCCACCCAACACGTCAGGCAAAGGCTCTTATAAAATAAATGATTTTTCAACTTATAGTTGGGGACATCGGTTCTCTTCCTTTTTCGTACGTCTGTGTTTCCTCTTTCCGGCGAGAGTCCTATGTTTTGCTGCCTTGATTAACACGCTGTGCAGAAAAGCAATTGCCAGTCTTCGTGAATGGCCATGAACTTCGTATCTCATACAAGAATACAAGGCAGTGAAAAAGAAAACTATGCATTTATACTTTTTTTCCCTTACAAATATTAGTACGAGCTTCTAGTTGCTTACCAAATTTGCTAAACTATTCTCACTTTATGTTCCAAATAAAAATAAACTTGTTTCCATGTTGTTCATATTCATTTGTAATTATTGTATGCGTTCGTTTGTCCTTCTTCAAATGTCCTTATTTTCTACAGAAAAAAGCATATTGCTATCAGCTACTAAAATAATCTGTTTGTAGAGGAAAAAAAGAACTAATTTCAAACTAGGTGCGTCAAATATAAAAAAAAACCCACAAAACTAAACCCTAGATTATATAAAAAGCTATCTTAAATAGATAACCTTTTGTTATCTATCTCCTCATTTTTAAAGTTGCTCTTTACATAACATACCATCCTTTATGAAATCAAGTGAACAACTTTCTTTTATTTGAACAAAAAATTCTACCATTGCGATATTTTGATCAAAAATATCTACGTAATTTAACATTTTGTAACATTCAACGGATTCAGTAGAGTTTTGTTTCCTCTATCAATTAAAATAAATAAATTTTTTCTGATTTTTATTATCATTACGAACTACATTTTTATTATAATAAATTGAATCCGCTTTTTTTTATTAAAAAAGTTGAATTCGTCTTTACTTACAGAATTTATACTACATTTGATTAAAAGAATATTCTCAATTGAATTCCTGAATTTGTTTCCTTTTACTATTTCTTTCTTTTAGTTTTTTCCCTCTTGTTCCTCAGGTATGTATTCTAGTGATTTTGTTGCAAATGTGTGTATGTGTTTCCATCGAAAAAGCTTTTATTAGCTGAGATGTTTCAGCCGTCCAATGTATAGTTTTGATTTCATTGAATACAAAAAGAAGAATGAAAAAATTCCCTTTCATGGAAGAAAAATAAATAACTATTTAAAAGAATTTTTTTTAAAGATTATGCAAAAGAAATAAAATATTTTTATTTACCACCCATTCTTGTTTATGTTTAATATCCATCAAAACTGCATAATCACACAAAATGTCTTAGGTGAACTCAGAGTATTTAAAAAGTCGTTTATGTAGGATGTAATACTTTTGGAAAATGATTATCATTAAAGGCAGGTTTGGGCAATAAATCGATCGTGGTCGACCGGTGGACCGCCAAGACATTTTGAGGTGACCATCTGAAGATTAACAGTTAGTAATTATATACCGAAATATTCAAGATAGCCTGACAGTAGGCAGATTAAGTCTTTTCTGACTATAATTATGAGCACTAACTTTAGATAAAGATGTTTTATTTTTAAATGTGTTTTGAATTGTTTCGTAACAAATGCATCATTTGATATTAATTACATTTGTAGCTGTTATTCCTATATTTGTATTTTGGGTTTTACTTTAAACCCGGTCTTAAAAGTGTAAGTTTATTCCATTGTAGTCTATTTTATTGTTAGTACACACAGATATTCCGTATTTATTATTAAGTTATACTAAATACTGTAGAGCTTTTTCTTAGCTCACCACTTATGCCACTGGGTGAACCGCAGTGTCTTGAAAAAATTATTATAGTAGCCTGTATCCTGGAAAAGTTTGCCACCCCTCATTTAAGGTATAGAATAATATGTTTTAAAATTTTCATCAATCATGCTTAACATTAAAAAAAATTTTTGTCCTTAAAAACTAAAAAAATAAAATAAATGTTATTTAAAGTAAACAAAAGTGTATTTAACGTATTTCAAAAATAGAAATTGTTTAAAAGACATAAAAAACATTTTAACTGTCATATTAACTTCTTTTTAAGTAAGAAATTAGATTTTTTTAGCTATCTCTCAAAACTTTAATAGTTTTCGTTTCCGATTAAAAGAAATGTTTTACTATTTATAGGCTTAACTATTTGGCAAAAATTGATAAATTTAACTTAAAAGGAAGATGTTATCTCTTTAGTGACAGTGTATATTTTAAACATCAATGAAATGTGCATCTCTTAACTTTGACTTTTTACTGTAAGAAAATAAATGTTTATTTTTTATTGAAAAATTATTTAAAAAATACATTTTTCTACTTCAGTTGAATTGAAATAACCAATAGAACTGATGGTATTTTTAGAATTAAATAAATTTCGTGAAGAAACAAAACACTGTGATATAGTATTTACAGCTTTTGCAGTTTTCATGTCCTGACTCCTTAACGTTTTTTTTTTGTTTTTGAACTGTATAAAATTAGACATGATTATAAATAATTTTTTGTTTCTAACAATTAAAAACTGCGACACAGCGCAATTCGAAATAAAGAAAGAGAGAGCGAAATACAACCTAAGAGTGATCCAAATCGTTTGGAAACCTACGCAAATTCTGGTCGCCATGGTAACCAAATAATAGTTTAGAAAACGAAATTGCGGAAATAAAAATATTTAAAAACTACTTTCTATACACTGAAAAATAACGTAAATAATCGGTTTAATTTTTCATTCAACATGAATAAAACACTTGGGTCTAAAAATTTGAAAGCATTCAAAGGAAAAAAAGAAAAAGTAAGAAGGAAATGGATTAATTAATCAAAATTCAATGTATTTTTGGCAAAAATAAATAAATTTTTTTGTTCATTTTTGTACAATCGTTTGACGTCAGGAAATGAGCAATAAATAAAGCTATTAGGAATGAGATTTTATGTCTCGATTAATATATCTCTCTGCAGATTTTCCATGATTAATATAACCTGCTAATCCCAGTAGCTGAGTGGTTAGTGCATCGCGCTCCCATACCACAGGTCCGAGGTTCAAACCCCGGGCTGGGCAAGGTTGATTTAGCCTTTCATCCCTTCAGTGGGTCAATAAATGAGTATCAAGCTTGCTTGGGAAGTTATCTCTGAGGGCTTCGCGTCAGATTGATCACTTGACTAGAACATATGCTCATGCACCCAAGGGCCCAAGGTCGCGTATACTGAGTTGGGCACAGTAGCCCCTCATGGGTTGTTGCGCTTCTGAGTTAAGTTAATATACCCGTGTTCTTATTAACTTTTTTTCCAATTCATCTGTCGAATTCGAACTTCAAAAAATGACCATAAGATGGATATATGTAATCAACGTGGTTTTTCCACAGTTCAACCATTCAAATTAATCCAAAAAATTCAAATTTGTTAGAAAATTTGAAAAACAAATCAATTTTTTCTTGATCGTTAGTGAAGAAAAAATAATTCATGTTTTATTTGGTTGTACAAGAGTTCGAGAAAGATCCCAATGGGTTTATGATAAACTTTCAAGGAAGAAAAATGCAAGTGGTCATCCAGGAAAATAATGTTTTAATAATGGATTACAAGGCTTACTGAATGGTTATAAATGGCTGCGGTACGTAACGTGGTCAAAGTAACTGGACTCGTGGATGGTGTGTCTTGAATTCGAGCCTTGTACCACTGAAGACTTGCCGTGTAGAGTGACCCGATGCGCGTTAAATATTTCGAGGTTCAGACATCCTCCCATTGATGTGGTGTGGAAGTTAGGAGAGGAGGAGCCAGCTCAGGTGTGGTCCTCTTCACTTGACCAGGTTTCCAAATGACGAAGTCCACCACCGATATATATAGAGTACGAGACATTAATATAACCCCCCCCCCCCAAAAAATGATTATCCTGTTGATGTTTCAGAAACTGTCTTATTTCCTCTTTTGTTTTCTGTTTCAATTTTGATTTTAAACAGCTATGTATTTTCATCTTTTTTAAAATATTCAAGCAAGAACATCTCCATAAAAAGAGCTATTTTTTAATTTCAGAAATATATAAAATTATTGTTAACTGTCACCGACGCAAGTTTTTATTTACTCCATATTGTAGAAATATTTTTTAAGCTTTTGTATTCATATGATTTAAATTCCCAAAATACATAATAATTATATATACATATAGGTATTGTGTAAATTTACACTTTCTTCTGGTAGACTTATTTCTGTTGGTTTCTTGCACACACATTAATATATTATATTATTTAATATCTTTTCAGAAAAAAAATATTTTAAATATTTTTGTTTAAATGCAGAGAAATATATCATATAGTTCTTAAGCGCTATGTAAACACAAACGGAAATTCACAAATGATTGCTTTTTATCGGTATACTTTTTAGAAAACACGTGTTCGTATATTTGTTATGCTTTATTCTTTAGTTATGCTTCTTCGCACATTATTTTTTTCTACTATATATAAAAATCTTTTCTAAGCTATAAATTCCAAACAAAATTTCGTCTGTTTCTTTATTGGAAATATAGAAAAGAAGTTCTATATACATATTTATTTTCATGCAGCAATAAAATTTAGCATTATTTTACGACTGATTACGATTAGTCCAATAAACAGAGCCTCGAAAATATACATGTATATTACAGTCCCAAATATTTATTGCCATGCATTTTCATATTTTGATGAGTTAAATTGTTTTGAAATTGACAAATAAATTTATTTTTGGGGAAAGGGTACCACAGCAATTTTTAGTTTTCTTCTCGAAGAGATCTTAAAACAATCAACTGCCTCTTGAATTTGTTTTAATTGAATGAGTTTATCAGGAAAAATAATGAAAGTAATGGCATTTATTTAATTTAAACTACTGTATTCGAATTGTTTCAGTAAAACAGGCAAAACAAAAAATTCTGGAACTAAGAGCACTGTAATAACTTCAAAATATTTTGACTTTCATGCGGAAAAAAATTGCAATACATTCCACGAAATTTTTTTCCTTTTATTATAATTGGTAGTAAATTTAGGTTCAAGTTAGTGAATATTCGTTTTCTGTTCCTACTCTTCATCATTTCTTGTCAACATGTACGTACTGCATATACCATGATTTGGAAATATATGATGCAAAAAATCATGGGGGGAGGGGGTACATTTAAATAGAAAGCAAAAAAAATTCACAAAAATGTATTCCACTCTTGCAATTTATTCTACCAGTGTGGAAAATGAACACACGAGAAAAAATTAACACATTTTTATAACTCCTTTCAAAGAACTTTAAAAAGAAATCGAATCATATTTAAAATATTACTTAATGGAATATAATCACCACGGGATGTTATTGTATCGTTTTTGCAATATCGTATCCGATAAAAATACAATTTAATTTTTAAATGAATCGGTAAAACAATTCAAGAGATCTCAACTCGAAAATTAATCACAAAATAATAATTTTTAAAAACTCGTCAAAATTAAAAATATTGTATGTGAATTTTGGGAAGAATCTGCATATAAACCAATTAAATAATAATGCAGCAGAAAAAATATAAGAAAAATAAATATTTCAAACAAATTACATTACATGAAAAAACATTCCATAGGAAAATCGTAAAAAGTCATTTTCTTATTTGTTCCATCCTTTCATTTGATAAATTTCATTCAAAAACAAGAATTAATATTATTACGAGTCAGTAAAAAATCTGGATAGTGTTTATAATCATCATTGATTGTCAAATTAGCGAGAATCTAAAAATTCGAAAACGGTCTGCTCTTTAGTTACGGTTTTTAAAAAATAAAAGTTAATGGTATAATCATTACTCAGATTGTTATTTGATATGAATGAAAAGATTAAATTCAACATCCAAGAATATGTCGAGAAATACAAACAAAATAAAAGAATAAATCGAAAGTAAGAAAGCGGAATTAATTGTCGATGCAATGTTTTGGCGAATCATCAGTTACGGCGAATAAAAAAAGAAATATAAATGAAATCATCGAGCAAGTTTAGCAATGGAACATGTGTTTTTGGGACAGATTTCATACACAGGTCATTATATAGGAACATTTTCTGATTAAATACTCTCTTTGATTACGATAAAAAAACTATTTTTTTACAATTATTGTGTTATGTTAGAAGGAAAAAATAGAAGGTTTAAGTAAAAAAAAAATGTTATATATTTTCCAATTGCTTGAAAATTTTTAAATACCTGAAGGAATATAAATTAATTATGTTCTTTAATTACAAATTTGTTTGTTTATTACTAAATACAGGTCAAAGTCTTTTCTAAAAATTTCGAAAATTTGTAGTTAATACGAATTTTTTTTTTCGAATTGTGTCATTTTATTAAGATCAGCCTTAAAATCTCTACATTACAATATTAAAAAACATTATTTACTATAAGCAACAATGTTTCTCATATCGATTGCTTAGAGGCCGTGGTAGCCTAGTGGTCAAGGTAACGGACTCCTGGTTTGTGCGGACCTGTACCGGTCCATGAATCAAATGGTACCGAGCCACCCATGGAAAATTAGATTATTTCTATTATTTATTGCGGGGAATTTTTCTCGAATTGGTGTGACATGGAAAAAACACTTTATATTCCATATTAAAACACTTGAAATTCATTTTTTTTTTGTGTAACTATATTTTATTTTGAAGGCATAGATGAATACAGTTAAATTCAAATTATTAAATCCATAACAATCTAAAAAATAAAGAATCAACGCCCAACCCCCTTAGAGAGCCGCGGTAAAATTATCCATACCAGTTCAAGTGTTATCCTCGTCACTTGGATGTGGCTCCAAAGTACGAGGTGCGCCGTCATTAGAACTCGGGTAGCTTCGAAAGGTGACGTTAATGAACAATGAATGATTAATGATTTAGCAAACAATTGAGAAAATATTGTTGTTTAATATTTAAAACACTTTCAATCAATCCTTTGGAAAGCACCTCCGTCAACTTGTTTCTTTCCCCTTTGTTGAAAAGCGTCGTATAGAGAGCGCTGCTCTGTAACGTGAAACTTTTGTTTTTATTATGTGGAGGAGTTCAGGGGCAGGTGAGCTACCATTTGGTACAGTTGTAATCTGTAATTGAAGGGTGGTTGCCCTAATAATACAACCTAAGTTTTAATCATATATGTTTAATGTTCGTGTCATGTACGTGTCGTCCAGCAATACAACCTTATAAAAGACAAAAAGGGTCGTCTTCATTCTACCACTGAATTCACCAGATGTAAAAGTGGCGCATCGGCCGCCAAGTATCTACTACGACGTCCAAACTGTGCCCAGGGTTGAGGTAAGAGTTTAAAATATTTGATTTTAAATTTGAAGATTTGATAGTAATAATTGCAGTCTTGGGTACATTTATATTGACACGAAATAATGGAGGAACAATTAGATGGATTAAAACGTAAGCGAACTGCTCTGAGAACATTAACTACTAAGCTAATTCAGAAAGTTGAAGATAATTTAGAAACGAATGATGACAGGGATGAATTATGTGATTTGAAGGAATTATTATTAGAAAAGAAAAGTAGTTTAAAAGAAATTGATGACTCAATTCATTCATTAATAGAATTAGAGTCTTTAGAAACGGATGTAACGAACTCAGAGGAATATCAGGAAAAATGTTCTCGAGCTGTGAAAAGAATAGCACGAGTGTTAGGAAAAGGAGAAAGAACAGAATCTTTCAATAAAATTCCTGATGAAAGCAGGATTAACATGCACAGTGCTCACAGTTCAGTAAAACTTCCCAAACTGGTATTAGAAAAATATTCAGGTGACCCAACAAAATTTACAGAATTTTGGAATAGTTATGAAAGTACGATAGATAAAAATGAAAGTTTAAGTAAAATAGAAAAATTTGCGTATTTAAAAACATTACTTATAGGTCAAGCACATAATGTCGTAGCTTCACTAGAATTAAATGAAAAGAATTATGATGAGAGCATAAAAGCTTTAAAAGAAAGATTTGGAAAAAAAAGACATTATAATTAGTCAATTCATGAATAAATTGTTAAAACTAGAATCGGTAAAGAACTCAAATAATGTTAAAGCTTTAAGAAATTTATACGATGAAATAGAAATTGCTGTTCGAAACCTGGATTCTCAGGGAGTTACGAAAGGATCATTTGGTCAATTATTAATACCAATTTTATTAAAATCTATTCCAGAAGAATTTGTTCTGGAATTTAATAGAAGGAAAAATTCAAAAGAAGACATAAGCTTGACAGATTTATTGAATTTCATTAAAACCGAAATAGAATGTCGTGAAGCGGTTAGTTCTTTGACACAAGAGAAAACAAATACATGGTCTCCACGTTTCGAACAGGCAAAATTTGAAAATAGAAAAATATCTAGAAATGTACCCACGGCTGCGAGTTTCGTTGACAATCGTGTGTGCATCTTTTGTAATCAATGCCATTACTCATTTTCTTGTTATAAGAGTGGAAAAGAAAAATTATATAAATTACGTAACGAAAATCGTTGTTATATTTGTTTCCGGAAGTATCATATTAGTAAAAATTGTAAAAATAAAAGTAATTGTCTAAAATGCGGACTTAAATCGCATCATGAATCAATATGTACTGATAGATTAAACCAAAACAACAAGCGAACAGCTTCAAATCAAATTGTCAATCAAAATATTGAAAACCCGCAAAGTAATCTCGTAAAAGAACCAATTAACTCTCCGGATGAGCATTCTCTTTCTATTATTCAAAATAAATCTTTATGTAAAAAAGATCCTTTATTACAAACATGTTCCATACTAGCTTTTCATGAGGATAAAATTGAGTTAACTAATTTAATTCTAGATTGTGGTGCTACGCGAAGTTTTTTATACATGTTAGTTTAGTGAAAAAATTAAACTTAAAAATTGTAGGAGAAGAAATACTTTCTGTTTTTTCCTTCGGAATGACTCATGCCACACCCAAAACATACTCCGTTGTCGAGTTGTTTATTTCGGATATGAAGCAAACAAATAAAATAAAAGTTAGCTGCCTCGTTACTGAAGTTATAACGGCGGCAGAGGTCACTGCCCCTTCGCGGTTGACACTAAAGGCTATGAACAAGTTAGGGTTACACATTGCGGGGTTGTCCGAGACCACAGTGGGAATTCTCATTGGGGTGGATCACTATTGGCAAATAGTAAGAGGTGAAAAGGTCAGAATAGGGAAAGAAATTTATGCGATTTCAACTCGTTTTGGTTGGGTACCGGCAGGGTTACAAGATCCCCCCTACACACGGGAGGGAGAATTCGAAACTCAAAACAGTGCGATTATAAATCTTTCTTCTTGCGTGAAGGACTCTTTAAGATCCTTGTGGAGTTTAGATTTGATGGGATTTACTGACAACCAAACTGTTTCTAAGGAGGAAAGGGAGATAATTCAGGGTTTCGAAAGGCAAATACAATTTGAAAATAATAGATATTCTGTTGGCTTGCTATGGAAGGCGGAAATGGGTCAGTTAGAAAATAATTTCGCAGTTGCATTAAGACGATTTGAAAATCTTAAGAATAAATTAAATAGAAATCCCGATACTTGTGAGCAGTATAAAAGAGTAATAGAAGAGCAAATTAAAGAGGGTATAGTTGAGGAATGTTCAGATGAAGGATATGATTCGTCGTATTTTATGCCACATAGAGAAATACTTACACAAAATGAAACTACGAGTTGTAGAGTTGTTTATGACGCGAGCTCTTCACGATCTAAAAACGTAAAATCCCTTAATGATTTTCTAGATATTGGGCCTAATTTGTCCCCTCTTGTATTGGACGTAATTTTAAAATTTCGTAAATATGAAATTGCTTTTAACGGAGATATTGCCAAAGCATTTTTAATGATAAGTATCGCAGAAAAGGATAGGGATTATTTAAAATTTCTTTGGTATGGTAAAAGTGAAGGTGAACATAAAATTTTAAGATTTAAACGTCTTCCATTCGGACTCTGCTGTAGTCCAGCAATTTTAGCAATGACGATAAAATATCATATAAAAAATATGTAAATACAAATCCGGAAGGTTCTAAAATGCTCGATTCATCTTTATATGTAGACGATTTGTATTATGGCGCAGACACAATAAAAGATGCATATAGATTGTTAACAGACGCAATTAAAATTTTCTTAAATGCTGGGATGGATCTACGGAAATTAAGATCCAATTCCCTGGAATTGAATTCTTTATGGATAGAAAAGGGTTTCTCAATGTGGGATTGACTAAAGAGTCAAAATTTTTGGGCATGGTTTGGACCCCAGAAATAGACGAGATAAAATTAAATTGTGAATTCTTAGAGAATTCATTCGATCGTATTCCTCAAAAGGTTACTAAGAGAACTATTCTTCAGACTGTAGCGAGAGTTTACGATCCAATGGGATTGTCTCAGCCTTTTACGATGATGATGAAAATCCTGTTACAAAAAATATGGACTGCAGGACTTGATTGGGATGAAACCCTACCAGAGGAGATGAGGAAGAAAAGACATGTCAACGAGGAGAGTGTTGTGAATGAAAAGGGATCTAAGGACATTCATTCACTTACAGCTTCTATTCGAGGCATTGAAACTTCGACTTTGTTGGACTTGACCCGATTCATTAGTTTATTGAGAGTTCATCGAATTACGGCGTATGTCATGAGATTTATCAACAATACTCAAAGAAAATCCATCAAATTAAAAGGCCCGTTAAGTTCAACTGAAATCTCAAGTGCCGTGCGCTATTGGGTGAAAGCTATTCAACGAAAACACTTTCCAAAAGAGACTGTAGATCTTTCTCAGGGAAAGTCTCTAGACAAGGCATCTAAAATTTATTCGCTTAACCCAGAGCTAGATATGCATGGTCTTCTGCGTCTAAAGGGAAGACTTCATTTCTCTCTCTCTCTGATCTAGGTTTCGGAGAAAAACACCCATGGTTGCTACCTAACAAGGATAGGTACAGTGAATTAGTAATTCTACATGCCTATAACTATTTACTTCATGCTGGTGTTGAGGCTACTTTAGCCCAAGTCAGAGCGAAGTTTTGGATTTTAAAAAGACGCCAATGTGTCAAATCTATTTTAAGTAGGTGTTTCTTGTGCAAAAAATACACAGTACGTCCTGGTAACCAAGAAATCGCCCCTTTGCCACCAGATCGAGTTTTGGAATCACCTCCATTTTCAATTTCAGGATTGGACACACTTTCTAGGTTCCTTTTTCATAAAAGACAGTGATAAGAAACACTGCCTGCTTTTGTTCACATGTGCAACCACTCGAGCCTTGCATCTCGAACTTCCTCCTTCAATGAGCACAGAACAATTTTTGCTTGCTTTCCGCAGATTCATTTCCCAACGTGGACTCTGTTCAACAATTTACTCAGACAACGCTAAAACTTTCAAGCGTGCTGAGTTAGAATTGAAAAAATTTTGGAGATGTATGCTACATCCATCTGTACAAGATTTGTTTTCAACTCATGGTATAACGTGGAAATATATTGTAGAAAAGGGAGCATGGTGGGGAGGGTTCTGGGAGAGGCATTTCAGAACAATTAAAACTTGTTTACGAAAAATAATTGGCCGTTCTAGTCTTTCTTTGAACGAGCTAGAAACTGTATTCATAGAAATCGAAGCCATGATAAATTCAAGGCCAATAACTTATATCTATGATGACCCTTCTGAGCCCTCACCACTAACTCCTGCACATTTCTTAAAAGGTAAACGCGTTTACTTTCTCTTCCAGTAACAAGAGTATCCAGAGAAGACCTTACTGGGTCTAGACCTTCTTTACTTAAGAGATATAGACATCAGCCAAATTTATTAAATCAGTTTTGGAATCGTTGGAGGAAACACTATTTGCTATCTCTAAGATCTATGAATATATGTCCTCCTTCTAAAGTAACTTGTCAATTTAAGGTTGATGATGTTGTACTCATACATGATGACCGCTTCCCTAGGAATCTGTGGTCAATGGGTAAGATTATTGAAACTTATACTGGAAGAGATGGTAAGATTCGCTCTTGTCTTGTTAAAACTAAAAATAATGCTATAAGAAGACCAGTTCAATATTGCTGTATAATCTTGAAGTATAATTATTGATTTAATATGAATTTTGTAACTAATTGAGTTATTTTCTGTAATCTATATATTTATCATTTTATCATATATTAAATTTCTTCACTTTGTAAATGTGAATTTTTAATGAATGTTTACATACTTTGCCTTTATATTTTGAAGTATGATTAGTATTTTGTATTAAGTAACTGAATGTGTAATTTGTTGTGTATGTGTGTATCTAAATATCTTGATTTTAATTGTAATTTAATATTGCTTAGTTAGTGTTAGAACTTTCTATTGTTTAATTTGTTATTCAATTATGTTTTGTGTGAACTTAAAAGTTCACAGGTGGGGAGTGTTGAAAAGCGTCGTATAGAGGGCGCTGCTCTGTAACGCGAAACTTTTGTTTTTGTTATGTGGAGGAGTTCAGGGGCAGGTGAGCTAACATTTGGTACAGTTGTAATTTGTAATTGAAGGGTGGTTGCCCTAATAATACAACCTAAGTTTTAATCATATATGTTTAATGTTCGTGTCATGTCCGTGTCGTCCAGCAATACAACCTTATAAAAGACAAAAAGGGTCGTCTTCATTCTACCACTGAATTCACCAGATGTAATACCCTTCATATGAAACTAATGTAGAATTTTCAAAATACCTGCCGCAAATAATCACAATTTTTTTTTTTTTTTTTTATAGATTTAGTGATATTTCTCTTGGTTGGACTGACTACACTATATTTCCGAACGTATTGTGCAAAATCGACATCCGTAAAAAATATATTTTATCACTCTGATTTTATATCTGAAAATATAAAATACTCATTGCATTAAAATAATATTTTGCTCCTTTATTTTATCTTTATTTGTTTAATCTGTCGGTTCGAAATTAATTTCGCTTACGGAAAATCAAATTTTTTTCACAAAACTCTGAGCAAAAAATATTATTACAATATTTTTATTACTGTTTCACAAATATCTTATAATTATTATTGACATATATATATATATATATATATATGAATGTACATACTGTTCAATAAAACATTTTAGAGGAATAACATTCATGAAAATTCGATGAGGACTCTGGAGCATTTAACCTTGTCAAACTCCGAAGTTGATGAAATAATTCAATTGAATAATCAATAGAAGTCATGGAAACAAATAAAAAAAATCTCCTTACGACTGGTGAAAAAAATTGAATCATAATCCATTCCTTTTTCAAAGCAATTTCAATGTCATTGCTAAATTAGGCAACTCGAATACAGAAGTGGAAAAAGATGACATATAAAATCGTAATTTTTTTAGAATGAACACACACACACACATATATCGGTTTAAATTAATTATACTTTCCGAAAACGTGTGTTTGCTATGATTTCTCTTCAGTAAATGCAACGCTTGTTCATTCCACTCGTTCGACTAATGAAGTGTTTAAAACTTATAAATCTAGTGCGTATACTTCGCTCTGTACTTCTACATTTAGGTTGTTTTTAAATATATCTTGTGGAATGAGAGAAGCAAAAAGATAATCAGGGTTTTTGACAGAGAGGGGGGGGGGGAGGGGTTCTTTCGATCTTTAATTTGGTATGGATTTTTTTATGTAATTATAGAACGTGTCAAATAATCATTTTTTTCATATATCAGATAAATCTGTGACATAAAGTTTGCGTTCCAAATTATATTTAACGAACTGAATTGCGAAATGTGGCGTCTGCAAGAGTAAATAATGTAATTTAGAAATAAATTGTGTCGCAATGTAAAGCTGTATGAGGGCTACTGGCGACGGACCTCACAATTCTGATCTCTGGTCAAGTGACGAGGACGATACTTGAGCTCTAGTACCCCCTCTCCTAGCTTCCACTCTCTACAGAGAGGACGTTTGATCCTTGATATATGTAACATGCATCCTTCCGCTCAGCACGACGGGTCTTCAGTAGTTCTAGGCTCGAACTCATTACGTGCCAACCACGCGTACGTGACCTTGACCTATAAGCTATCGCGGTCCCCAAATATTACAATTAGCAAAATATTTAAAAAAATCCAGCTTTAGAACTAAATTTTTTTAACAGGTTATGTATTTTATAAGTTCTGTTTTTCTATTTTTTTCCGTACTTAACACATGATCTACAAATGTCACAATACGTGTGCCCTTAGATACGAATATGTTTAAAAATATTTGCCCTCAGTGTTACAGACAATATCGTATCATGATATTGATATCGAATGGTCTTATCTCTCTTCAAGGAAAATGCGACACCCCGACGGAGGCGAGAGCGCAGAAACGCACACAGGAGCGTATATAAAATGAGATGTGAGTACACTTTTCTATTGTTTTCCCGTTCATTGTTATTAAAAAAACAATCAGGGATACCCCGAGTCGGGATTTGTTTCGTGCAATCAATCTGTGCGGTTTTGTACTCGAAAATGCTATTTCAGGTAATATTTAATTTTTTTTATAGATTTCATCTGCACTCTAGATTGACCAACTGAACGAACACACTTCGGAGTTGCGAAGACATCGGTGACCACGAGATCGAATTCTGAGGACACTGTTGTGCGACGAGGACGTCATCCAGCCGCCCATTCCGATGAGCGAAATACCTATTCCTATTAATAGAAATGTATTTATAAATCGTATTCGACTCGACGGGTATTCAGTGATCCAAAACTCGATGAAATATAAAGGGAGGGATTTTTTTTTAGAAGAAAGTGTTTTTATTTTCATAATAGTCTATTATGAGAAATTTTTAAAAAATATTCCTCCCGCGAACTTTTTTTTTGGCCGCGTTGTACAAAGGAATAAGTTCAAGAATAATTGTTCGGTGGGTATATGTTGGAGTTCCGTGGACAGCAGTTCTCCGGTGTGTCGCGGTGCGGAAGTTGAATTCGGCGGCTGGCGTGTGTCACTTGACTGCAATTCGAAAAGCTACGGCTCTCGCTTTCCTTTAAAGCAGTGGTCTTCAATCTGTGTTCCACGAGACGTACCCAAGGATCCCACGAGTTACAATAAAAAAATCAAAAAGATGTTTGTGCAAAACGGACTCACGCTCTCAACGAAGTTTTATTTTATTGTTCTACATTCTAAGAAAGTATTTACTATTGAAATGAAGAATATGATTAGTTTTTGTAACATATTACATTAGAAATGTTTTCTTTATTGCTTTAAATTTTTCATTAACTAAAGCAGTATTGTGTTTTGTAAATAATTATATGAAAACAGAAATTTGGAGGAAAAACTTATTTCTCGGGGGGGGGGGGGGGTAGTGTTTTACACAAAACTCTTACTCTCTAAAGTCATACAATCGGCAAAAGTTCTTTCAATGCCGAAATAAGTAAGGGGAAAGAAACTCGTCCAACTGGGGAAGAAAGCCAAAGAAATTTCGGAAAAGGGAATTTTAATTGCACATTAATATAGAAAGCCTGAAGGTGCTGATATTGGGAAGAATTTATACACACACACACACACACACACACACACACACACAGTCCAGAAAGCTCATGCAATGCTGGGCCATGCAGCTACTAGTACTTATAACGACTACAGTAAACTTTTTTTCTGGAGGAGATTCAAATTTTCCAAACCATTTGTAATTGAATTTGTCTTTGAAATTCAGCGTTATATATACTAAATAGTTATAAGAACGCTGAAAAAATGTATAACTTCTGAAGTCTATCAGATATCGTATGTTATTAATGTCCAAAAATGAGCTTGAGAACTAAAAAGAGAAGAAGAGGGGGGGGGACCATACGGTGGGTTTTACCGACGGAGCGAGGGAAAAAGATTATGCGGCGCTCAAAAACATAACAATCATTTGTATATCAAAACTATTTTATTCAATAAGTCTTTGGACAGAGGGAGGGAGTGTCACTCTTTCTCCGATTCCTTGCGTTTTAATTCAACAGTGACATCATATTTGATGCATACATACATGTCGTACAGCTACATGATTTAATTTTAGGAAACGCTTCAATAAAAATGTCATTAAAATAAATTTTGTCACTCGGAAATTAATAGGCGGAATAGAGAATACTATCGTCCAGTGAGGAATTACTTTATTTCTTTCACGCAAAGCTTCATTTGGAATTCCGTTCGTTCCAAATTTAAGATCGCTGTCCAAACCACAATTTTTCTCAGTTAAAATTTAAAAAAAAGACTTATCCAGAAAAATTCTTATTTTTTATTTACAAAACTAATAAGAAAAGAAATTACACACATTACTAAAAAAAACGTACAAAACAAGACCGTCTTCCCGCATCCATCACAACGCAAAGTTGTTAGGTCCAGTGTTCTATTTTGAATCCTTCCACAGCCCGGTGAATGTCGTGCCTTGTCGGAACGAACATTACGATACCCCACCACATATACCGGGCGGACGGGTCACGGTAAGATCGTCCGGCATGCATCAGAACGCAAGGTCAGTGGATCCACAGTTCTTGTTCTGAATCCTTCTACAACCCGGTGAATGTCGTGCCTTGTCGGAAGAAACATTACGATACCCCGCCGCATATACCGGGCGGACGGGTTACGGTAAGATCGTCCCGCAAGCATCAGAACGCAAGATCAGTGGATCCACAGTTCTTGTTCTGAATCCTTCTACAACCCGGTGAATGTCGTGCCTTGTCGGAAGAAACATTACGATACTCCGCCGCATATACCGGGCGGACGTGTTACGGTAAGATCGTCCCGCAAGCATCAGAACGCAAGGTCAGTGGATCCACAGTTCTTGTTCTGAATCCTTCTACAACCCGGTGAATGTCGTGCCTTGTCGGAAGAAACATTACGATACCCCGCCGCATATACCGGGCGGACGGGTCACGGTAAGATCGTCCCGCAAGCATCAGAACGCAAGGTCAGTGGATCCACAGTTCTTGTTCTGAATCCTTCTACAACCCGGTGAATGTCGTGCCTTGTCGGAAGAAACATTACGATACCCCGCCGCATATACCGGGCGGACGTGTTACGGTAAGATCGTCCCGCAAGCATCAGAACGCAAGATCAGTGGATCCACAGTTCTTGTTCTGAATCCTTCTACAACCCGGTGAATGTCGTGCCTTGTCGGAAGAAACATTACGATACCCCGCCGCATATACCGGGCGGACGTGTTACGGTAAGATCGTCCCGCAAGCATCAGAACGCAAGATCAGTGGATCCACAGTTCTTGTTCTGAATCCTTCTACAACCCGGTGAATGTCGTGCCTTGTCGGAAGAAACATTACGATACCCCGCCGCATATACCGGGCGGACGTGTTACGGTAAGATCGTCCCGCAAGCATCAGAACGCAAGGTCAGTGGATCCACAGTTCTTGTTCTGAATCCTTCTACAACCCGGTGAATGTCGTGCCTTGTCGGAAGAAACATTACGATACCCCGCCGCATATACCGGGCGGACGTGTTACGGTAAGATCGTCCCGCAAGCATCAGAACGCAAGGTCAGTGGATCCACAGTTCTTGTTCTGAATCCTTCTACAACCCGGTGAATGTCGTGCCTTGTCGGAAGAAACATTACGATACCCCGCCGCATATACCGGGCGGACGTGTTACGGTAAGATCGTCCCGCAAGCATCAGAACGCAAGATCAGTGGATCCACAGTTCTTGTTCTGAATCCTTCTACAACCCGGTGAATGTCGTGCCTTGTCGGAAGAAACATTACGATACCCCGCCGCATATACCGGGCGGACGGGTTACGGTAAGATCGTCCCGCAAGCATCAGAACGCAAGATCAGTGGATCCACAGTTCTTGTTCTGAATCCTTCTACAACCCGGTGAATGTCGTGCCTTGTCGGAAGAAACATTACGATACCCCGCCGCATATACCGGGCGGACGTGTTACGGTAAGATCGTCCCGCAAGCATCAGAACGCAAGGTCAGCGGATCCACAGTTCTTGTTCTGAATCCTTCTACAACCCGGTGAATGTCGTGCCTTGTCGGAAGAAACATTACGATACCCCGCCGCATATACCGGGCGGACGTGTTACGGTAAGATCGTCCCGCAAGCATCAGAACGCAAGATCAGTGGATCCACAGTTCTTGTTCTGAATCCTTCTACAACCCGGTGAATGTCGTGCCTTGTCGGAAGAAACATTACGATACCCCGCCGCATATACCGGGCGGACGTGTCACGGTAAGATCGTCCCGCAAGCATCAGAACGCAAGATCAGTGGATCCACAGTTCTTGTTCTGAATCCTTCTACAACCCGGTGAATGTCGTGCCTTGTCGGAAGAAACATTACGATATCCCGCCGCATATACCGGGCGGACGGTCACGGTAAGATCGTCCCGCAAGCATCAGAACGCAAGGTCAGCGGATCCACAGTTCTTGTTCTGAATCCTTCTACAACCCGGTGAATGTCGTGCCTTGTCGGAAGAAACATTACGATACCCCGCCGCATATACCGGGCGGACGGGTCACGGTAAGATCGTCCCGCAAGCATCAGAACGCAAGATCAGTGGATCCACAGTTCTTGTTCTGAATCCTTCTACAACCCGGTGAATGTCGTGCCTTGTCGGAAGAAACATTACGATACCCCGCCGCATATACCGGGCGGACGTGTTACGGTAAGATCGTCCCGCAAGCATCAGAACGCAAGGTCAGTGGATCCACAGTTCTTGTTCTGAATCCTTCTACAACCCGGTGAATGTCGTGCCTTGTCGGAAGAAACATTACGATACCCCGCCGCATATACCGGGCGGACGTGTTACGGTAAGATCGTCCCGCAAGCATCAGAACGCAAGGTCAGTGGATCCACAGTTCTTGTTCTGAATCCTTCTACAACCCGGTGAATGTCGTGCCTTGTCGGAAGAAACATTACGATACCCCGCCGCATATACCGGGCGGACGTGTCACGGTAAGATCGTCCCGCAAGCATCAGAACGCAAGATCAGTGGATCCACAGTTCTTGTTCTGAATCCTTCTACAACCCGGTGAATGTCGTGCCTTGTCGGAAGAAACATTACGATACCCCGCCGCATATACCGGGCGGACGTGTTACGGTAAGATCGTCCCGCAAGCATCAGAACGCAAGGTCAGTGGATCCACAGTTCTTGTTCTGAATCCTTCTACAACCCGGTGAATGTCGTGCCTTGTCGGAAGAAACATTACGATACCCCGCCGCATATACCGGGCGGACGGGTCACGGTAAGATCGTCCCGCAAGCATCAGAACGCAAGATCAGTGGATCCACAGTTCTTGTTCTGAATCCTTCTACAACCCGGTGAATGTCGTGCCTTGTCGGAAGAAACATTACGATACCCCGCCGCATATACCGGGCGGACGTGTTACGGTAAGATCGTCCCGCAAGCATCAGAACGCAAGGTCAGTGGATCCACAGTTCTTGTTCTGAATCCTTCTACAACCCGGTGAATGTCGTGCCTTGTCGGAAGAAACATTACGATACCCCGCCGCATATACCGGGCGGACGTGTCACGGTAAGATCGTCCCGCAAGCATCAGAACGCAAGATCAGTGGATCCACAGTTCTTGTTCTGAATCCTTCTACAACCCGGTGAATGTCGTGCCTTGTCGGAAGAAACATTACGATACCCCGCCGCATATACCGGGCGGACGTGTTACGGTAAGATCGTCCCGCAAGCATCAGAACGCAAGATCAGTGGATCCACAGTTCTTGTTCTGAATCCTTCTACAACCCGGTGAATGTCGTGCCTTGTCGGAAGAAACATTACGATACCCCGCCGCATATACCGGGCGGACGTGTTACGGTAAGATCGTCCCGCAAGCATCAGAACGCAAGGTCAGTGGATCCACAGTTCTTGTTCTGAATCCTTCTACAACCCGGTGAATGTCGTGCCTTGTCGGAAGAAACATTACGATACCCCGCCGCATATACCGGGCGGACGTGTTACGGTAAGATCGTCCCGCAAGCATCAGAACGCAAGGTCAGTGGATCCACAGTTCTTGTTCTGAATCCTTCTACAACCCGGTGAATGTCGTGCCTTGTCGGAAGAAACATTACGATACCCCGCCGCATATACCGGGCGGACGTGTTACGGTAAGATCGTCCCGCAAGCATCAGAACGCAAGATCAGTGGATCCACAGTTCTTGTTCTGAATCCTTCTACAACCCGGTGAATGTCGTGCCTTGTCGGAAGAAACATTACGATACCCCGCCGCATATACCGGGCGGACGTGTTACGGTAAGATCGTCCCGCAAGCATCAGAACGCAAGATCAGTGGATCCACAGTTCTTGTTCTGAATCCTTCTACAACCCGGTGAATGTCGTGCCTTGTCGGAAGAAACATTACGATACCCCGCCGCATATACCGGGCGGACGTGTTACGGTAAGATCGTCCCGCAAGCATCAGAACGCAAGGTCAGTGGATCCACAGTTCTTGTTCTGAATCCTTCTACAACCCGGTGAATGTCGTGCCTTGTCGGAAGAAACATTACGATACCCCGCCGCATATACCGGCGGACGTGTTACGGTAAGATCGTCCCGCAAGCATCAGAACGCAAGGTCAGCGGATACACAGTTCTTGTTCTGAATCCTTCTACAACCCGGTGAATGTCGTGCCTTGTCGGAAGAAACATTACGATACCCCGCCGCATATACCGGGCGGACGTGTCACGGTAAGATCGTCCCGCAAGCATCAGAACGCAAGGTCAGTGGATCCACAGTTCTTGTTCTGAATCCTTCTACAACCCGGTGAATGTCGTGCCTTGTCGGAAGAAACATTACGATACCCCGCCGCATATACCGGGCGGACGGGTCACGGTAAGATCGTCCCGCAAGCATCAGAACGCAAGATCAGTGGATCCACAGTTCTTGTTCTGAATCCTTCTACAACCCGGTGAATGTCGTGCCTTGTCGGAAGAAACATTACGATACCCCGCCGCATATACCGGGCGGACGGGTCACGGTAAGACCATCCCACATGCCTCAGAACGCAAGGTCGGTGGATCCACATTTCTGTTCTGAATCCCTCCGCAGCTCGGTGTGGTCACGGTGGCCAAATGGGCTAAGTATCGGATCGTGGCAGGCGTGTCATGAGTTCAATCCCAGTACCACTGAAGACTTGCCGTGTAGAGGCGCGATGCACGTTAAATCTTTCGAGAGCTCAAACGTCCTCTCGTTGGTGTGGTGTGGTAGTTAGGAGAGGGGGACTTGCCGGCTCTGGTGTCGTCCACGTCACTTAACCATGGTTTCAAATTACACGGACCGTCCCCGAAAGCCCTCATGTAGCTGAACAGTGGGACGTTAATATTGACTCACACTCACTCCACAGCACAGTGAATGTCGTGCCTTGTCGAAACAAATATTATGATATCCCGCCGCATATACCGGGCGGACGTGTTACGGTAAGATCGTCCCGCAAGCATCAGAACGCAAGGTCAGTGGATCCACAGTTCTTGTTCTGAATCCTTCTACAACCCGGTGAATGTCGTGCCTTGTCGGAACGAACATTACGATACCCCGCCGCATATACCGGGCGGACGGGTCACGGTAAGATCGTCCCGCAAGCATCAGAACGCAAGATCAGTGGATCCACAGTTCTTGTTCTGAATCCTTCTACAACCCGGTGAATGTCGTGCCTTGTCGGAAGAAACATTACGATACCCCGCCGCATATACCGGGCGGACGTGTTACGGTAAGATCGTCCCGCAAGCATCAGAACGCAAGGTCAGTGGATCCACAGTTCTTGTTCTGAATCCTTCTACAACCCGGTGAATGTCGTGCCTTGTCGGAAGAAACATTACGATACCCCGCCGCATATACCGGGCGGACGTGTTACGGTAAGATCGTCCCGCAAGCATCAGAACGCAAGGTCAGTGGATCCACAGTTCTTGTTCTGAATCCTTCTACAACCCGGTGAATGTCGTGCCTTGTCGGAAGAAACATTACGATACCCCGCCGCATATACCGGGCGGACGTGTTACGGTAAGATCGTCCCGCAAGCATCAGAACGCAAGATCAGTGGATCCACAGTTCTTGTTCTGAATCCTTCTACAACCCGGTGAATGTCGTGCCTTGTCGGAAGAAACATTACGATACCCCGCCGCATATACCGGGCGGACGTGTTACGGTAAGATCGTCCCGCAAGCATCAGAACGCAAGTCCAGTGGATCCACAGTTCTTGTTCTGAATCCTTCTACAACCCGGTGAATGTCGTGCCTTGTCGGAAGAAACATTACGATACCCCGCCGCATATACCGGGCGGACGTGTTACGGTAAGATCGTCCCGCAAGCATCAGAACGCAAGATCAGTGGATCCACAGTTCTTGTTCTGAATCCTTCTACAACCCGGTGAATGTCGTGCCTTGTCGGAAGAAACATTACGATACCCCGCCGCATATACCGGGCGGACGTGTTACGGTAAGATCGTCCCGCAAGCATCAGAACGCAAGATCAGTGGATCCACAGTTCTTGTTCTGAATCCTTCTACAACCCGGTGAATGTCGTGCCTTGTCGGAAGAAACATTACGATACCCCGCCGCATATACCGGGCGGACGTGTTACGGTAAGATCGTCCCGCAAGCATCAGAACGCAAGATCAGTGGATCCACAGTTCTTGTTCTGAATCCTTCTACAACCCGGTGAATGTCGTGCCTTGTCGGAAGAAACATTACGATACCCCGCCGCATATACCGGGCGGACGTGTTACGGTAAGATCGTCCCGCAAGCATCAGAACGCAAGGTCAGTGGATCCACAGTTCTTGTTCTGAATCCTTCTACAACCCGGTGAATGTCGTGCCTTGTCGGAAGAAACATTACGATACCCCGCCGCATATACCGGGCGGACGTGTTACGGTAAGATCGTCCCGCAAGCATCAGAACGCAAGATCAGTGGATCCACAGTTCTTGTTCTGAATCCTTCTACAACCCGGTGAATGTCGTGCCTTGTCGGAAGAAACATTACGATACCCCGCCGCATATACCGGGCGGACGTGTTACGGTAAGATCGTCCCGCAAGCATCAGAACGCAAGATCAGTGGATCCACAGTTCTTGTTCTGAATCCTTCTACAACCCGGTGAATGTCGTGCCTTGTCGGAAGAAACATTACGATACCCCGCCGCATATACCGGGCGGACGTGTTACGGTAAGATCGTCCCGCAAGCATCAGAACGCAAGGTCAGTGGATCCACAGTTCTTGTTCTGAATCCTTCTACAACCCGGTGAATGTCGTGCCTTGTCGGAAGAAACATTACGATACCCCGCCGCATATACCGGGCGGACGTGTTACGGTAAGATCGTCCCGCAAGCATCAGAACGCAAGGTCAGTGGATCCACAGTTCTTGTTCTGAATCCTTCTACAACCCGGTGAATGTCGTGCCTTGTCGGAAGAAACATTACGATACCCCGCCGCATATACCGGGCGGACGTGTTACGGTAAGATCGTCCCGCAAGCATCAGAACGCAAGATCAGTGGATCCACAGTTCTTGTTCTGAATCCTTCTACAACCCGGTGAATGTCGTGCCTTGTCGGAAGAAACATTACGATACCCCGCCGCATATACCGGGCGGACGTGTTACGGTAAGATCGTCCCGCAAGCATCAGAACGCAAGGTCAGTGGATCCACAGTTCTTGTTCTGAATCCTTCTACAACCCGGTGAATGTCGTGCCTTGTCGGAAGAAACATTACGATACCCCGCCGCATATACCGGGCGGACGTGTTACGGTAAGATCGTCCCGCAAGCATCAGAACGCAAGATCAGTGGATCCACAGTTCTTGTTCTGAATCCTTCTACAACCCGGTGAATGTCGTGCCTTGTCGGAAGAAACATTACGATACCCCGCCGCATATACCGGGCGGACGTGTTACGGTAAGATCGTCCCGCAAGCATCAGAACGCAAGGTCAGTGGATCCACAGTTCTTGTTCTGAATCCTTCTACAACCCGGTGAATGTCGTGCCTTGTCGGAAGAAACATTACGATACCCCGCCGCATATACCGGGCGGACGTGTTACGGTAAGATCGTCCCGCAAGCATCAGAACGCAAGGTCAGTGGATCCACAGTTCTTGTTCTGAATCCTTCTACAACCCGGTGAATGTCGTGCCTTGTCGGAAGAAACATTACGATACCCCGCCGCATATACCGGGCGGACGTGTTACGGTAAGATCGTCCCGCAAGCATCAGAACGCAAGATCAGTGGATCCACAGTTCTTGTTCTGAATCCTTCTACAACCCGGTGAATGTCGTGCCTTGTCGGAAGAAACATTACGATACCCCGCCGCATATACCGGGCGGACGTGTTACGGTAAGATCGTCCCGCAAGCATCAGAACGCAAGGTCAGTGGATCCACAGTTCTTGTTCTGAATCCTTCTACAACCCGGTGAATGTCGTGCCTTGTCGGAAGAAACATTACGATACCCCGCCGCATATACCGGGCGGACGTGTTACGGTAAGATCGTCCCGCAAGCATCAGAACGCAAGGTCAGTGGATCCACAGTTCTTGTTCTGAATCCTTCTACAACCCGGTGAATGTCGTGCCTTGTCGGAAGAAACATTACGATACCCCGCCGCATATACCGGGCGGACGTGTTACGGTAAGATCGTCCCGCAAGCATCAGAACGCAAGATCAGTGGATCCACAGTTCTTGTTCTGAATCCTTCTACAACCCGGTGAATGTCGTGCCTTGTCGGAAGAAACATTACGATACCCCGCCGCATATACCGGGCGGACGTGTTACGGTAAGATCGTCCCGCAAGCATCAGAACGCAAGGTCAGTGGATCCACAGTTCTTGTTCTGAATCCTTCTACAACCCGGTGAATGTCGTGCCTTGTCGGAAGAAACATTACGATACCCCGCCGCATATACCGGGCGGACGTGTTACGGTAAGATCGTCCCGCAAGCATCAGAACGCAAGATCAGTGGATCCACAGTTCTTGTTCTGAATCCTTCTACAACCCGGTGAATGTCGTGCCTTGTCGGAAGAAACATTACGATACCCCGCCGCATATACCGGGCGGACGTGTTACGGTAAGATCGTCCCGCAAGCATCAGAACGCAAGGTCAGTGGATCCACAGTTCTTGTTCTGAATCCTTCTACAACCCGGTGAATGTCGTGCCTTGTCGGAAGAAACATTACGATACCCCGCCGCATATACCGGGCGGACGTGTTACGGTAAGATCGTCCCGCAAGCATCAGAACGCAAGGTCAGTGGATCCACAGTTCTTGTTCTGAATCCTTCTACAACCCGGTGAATGTCGTGCCTTGTCGGAAGAAACATTACGATACCCCGCCGCATATACCGGGCGGACGTGTTACGGTAAGATCGTCCCGCAAGCATCAGAACGCAAGATCAGTGGATCCACAGTTCTTGTTCTGAATCCTTCTACAACCCGGTGAATGTCGTGCCTTGTCGGAAGAAACATTACGATACCCCGCCGCATATACCGGGCGGACGTGTTACGGTAAGATCGTCCCGCAAGCATCAGAACGCAAGGTCAGTGGATCCACAGTTCTTGTTCTGAATCCTTCTACAACCCGGTGAATGTCGTGCCTTGTCGGAAGAAACATTACGATACCCCGCCGCATATACCGGGCGGACGTGTTACGGTAAGATCGTCCCGCAAGCATCAGAACGCAAGGTCAGTGGATCCACAGTTCTTGTTCTGAATCCTTCTACAACCCGGTGAATGTCGTGCCTTGTCGGAAGAAACATTACGATACCCCGCCGCATATACCGGGCGGACGTGTTACGGTAAGATCGTCCCGCAAGCATCAGAACGCAAGATCAGTGGATCCACAGTTCTTGTTCTGAATCCTTCTACAACCCGGTGAATGTCGTGCCTTGTCGGAAGAAACATTACGATACCCCGCCGCATATACCGGGCGGACGTGTTACGGTAAGATCGTCCCGCAAGCATCAGAACGCAAGGTCAGTGGATCCACAGTTCTTGTTCTGAATCCTTCTACAACCCGGTGAATGTCGTGCCTTGTCGGAAGAAACATTACGATACCCCGCCGCATATACCGGGCGGACGTGTTACGGTAAGATCGTCCCGCAAGCATCAGAACGCAAGATCAGTGGATCCACAGTTCTTGTTCTGAATCCTTCTACAACCCGGTGAATGTCGTGCCTTGTCGGAAGAAACATTACGATACCCCGCCGCATATACCGGGCGGACGTGTTACGGTAAGATCGTCCCGCAAGCATCAGAACGCAAGATCAGTGGATCCACAGTTCTTGTTCTGAATCCTTCTACAACCCGGTGAATGTCGTGCCTTGTCGGAAGAAACATTACGATACCCCGCCGCATATACCGGGCGGACGTGTTACGGTAAGATCGTCCCGCAAGCATCAGAACGCAAGGTCAGTGGATCCACAGTTCTTGTTCTGAATCCTTCTACAACCCGGTGAATGTCGTGCCTTGTCGGAAGAAACATTACGATACCCCGCCGCATATACCGGGCGGACGTGTCACGGTAAGATCGTCCCGCAAGCATCAGAACGCAAGATCAGTGGATCCACAGTTCTTGTTCTGAATCCTTCTACAACCCGGTGAATGTCGTGCCTTGTCGGAAGAAACATTACGATACCCCGCCGCATATACCGGGCGGACGTGTTACGGTAAGATCGTCCCGCAAGCATCAGAACGCAAGATCAGTGGATCCACAGTTCTTGTTCTGAATCCTTCTACAACCCGGTGAATGTCGTGCCTTGTCGGAAGAAACATTACGATACCCCGCCGCATATACCGGGCGGACGGGTCACGGTAAGATCGTCCCGCAAGCATCAGAACGCAAGATCAGTGGATCCACAGTTCTTGTTCTGAATCCTTCTACAACCCGGTGAATGTCGTGCCTTGTCGGAAGAAACATTACGATACCCCGCCGCATATACCGGGCGGACGTGTTACGGTAAGATCGTCCCGCAAGCATCAGAACGCAAGGTCAGTGGATCCACAGTTCTTGTTCTGAATCCTTCTACAACCCGGTGAATGTCGTGCCTTGTCGGAAGAAACATTACGATACCCCGCCGCATATACCGGGCGGACGTGTTACGGTAAGATCGTCCCGCAAGCATCAGAACGCAAGGTCAGTGGATCCACAGTTCTTGTTCTGAATCCTTCTACAACCCGGTGAATGTCGTGCCTTGTCGGAAGAAACATTACGATACCCCGCCGCATATACCGGGCGGACGTGTTACGGTAAGATCGTCCCGCAAGCATCAGAACGCAAGATCAGTGGATCCACAGTTCTTGTTCTGAATCCTTCTACAACCCGGTGAATGTCGTGCCTTGTCGGAAGAAACATTACGATACCCCGCCGCATATACCGGGCGGACGTGTTACGGTAAGATCGTCCCGCAAGCATCAGAACGCAAGATCAGTGGATCCACAGTTCTTGTTCTGAATCCTTCTACAACCCGGTGAATGTCGTGCCTTGTCGGAAGAAACATTACGATACCCCGCCGCATATACCGGGCGGACGGGTCACGGTAAGATCGTCCCGCAAGCATCAGAACGCAAGATCAGTGGATCCACAGTTCTTGTTCTGAATCCTTCTACAACCCGGTGAATGTCGTGCCTTGTCGGAAGAAACATTACGATACCCCGCCGCATATACCGGGCGGACGTGTTACGGTAAGATCGTCCCGCAAGCATCAGAACGCAAGGTCAGTGGATCCACAGTTCTTGTTCTGAATCCTTCTACAACCCGGTGAATGTCGTGCCTTGTCGGAAGAAACATTACGATACCCCGCCGCATATATCGGGCGTACGGGTCACGGTAAAGACCATCCCGCTTGCATCAGAACGCAAGGTCGGTGGGTCCAGCGTACTGTTATAAATCCTTCCACAGCTCGACTACTGTCGTGCCTTGTCGAAACGAACATGAAGTTACCCCGCCCAGCATTCCGGGAGGACGGGTCGCGGTAAGACTATCCCGCATAAATCAGAACTCAAGGTCGGTGGTTCCAGAGCTCTGTTTATAATCCTTCCATAGCCCAACGAATGTCGTGCCTTCTCGGAACGAACATTACGCTACCCCGCTGTTTATACCGATCGGACTAGTGGCGGTAAGACCATCCCACGTGAATCAGAACACAAGGTCGGTGGTCTCAGAGTTCTGTTCCGAATCCTTCCACGGCCCGATGAATGTCGTGCCTTGTCGGAAAGAACATTACGTTACGCCGCCGCATATACCGGGCGGACGGGTTACGGTAAGACCATGCCGCATGCTACAGAACGCAAGGTCGATGGGTCCAGAGTTCTGTTCTGAATCTTATAAACATGCATTTAGTAGTTGCTCGGAGTGTCAATACATGTGAAAACCAGATAGATGTTGATAATTTTCATTCAAACATTATGGAGAATTTCAAATAATAATACTAAATGTTTTAAATATTCACTCTCTCGGCAGTCTCTATAACTGCCAATTTTTATTCACGAGGAGATTAAAATTTTCCAAACTATTTGTAATTGAATTTGTCTTTGAAATTCACCGTTACTAAATACTTATAAGAAAGCTACAACAAATATAATTTCTGCTGTATATGAGAAATCGTATGTTACACATGTCCAAAAATGAGCTTGAGAACTAAAAAAAAAAAGAGGGCGGGCCGGTACATACAGTGGGTTTTACTGACCAAGCGAGGAAAAAATTATGCAGCGCTCAAAAACATAATTATTTGTATATCGAACCTAATTTATTCAATAATATTTATGACAGGGGGGTGGGGTTTAGCACTCTTTCTCCGATTATTTGCGTATTACTTCAAAAGTAACGTCAGATCTGATGCATACATACATTTAGTTCAGCTACATGATTGAATTTTAAGAAACGCTTGAACAAAAATGAGCATAAAATAAACTTTATCACTCGAAAATTAATTGGCGAAATAGAGAATACTTTCCTCCAATGAAGTATTACATTATTTCTTTCACACATAGCTTTATTTGGAATCCCGTTCGTTCGAAAGTTAAGGACGCTGTCCAAACAACGATTTTTCTTAATTAAAATAAGAAAAATAACTTATCCAGGAAAATTCTTATTTTTTTTTACAAAACTAATTATAAAAGAAATTACAGACATTACTATTTAAAAATTGTACAAAACAAGAGAGTCTTCCCGCATGCATCAGAACGCAGGGTTGGTGGGTCCAGAGTTCTGTTCTGAACCCTTCCACAGCCCGATGAATGTCGTGCCTTGTCGGAACGAACATTACGCTACCCCTCCGCCTATACCGGGCGGACGGGTGTCGGTAAGACCATCCCGCATGCATCAGAGCGCAAGGTCGGCGGGTCCAGTGTATTGTTATAAATCCTTCCCAGCTCGACTAATGTCGTGACTTGTCGGAACGAACATGAACTTACCCCGCCGCGCATACCGGGAGGACGGTTCTCGGTAAGACCATCCCGCATGAATCAGAACTCAAGGTCGGTGGGTCCAGAGTTATATTCTGAATCCTTCCACAGCCCGATGAATGTCGTGCCTTGTCGGAAAGAATATTACGCTACGCCGCCGCATATACCGGCGGACGGGTCTCGGTATGAACATACCGCATGAATCAAAACGCAAATCTGTGGTCCAGGCTTGGTTTGATTCCTTCCATAGCTCGATGAATGCGTGCTTTGTAGGAACAAAAGTTACGCTTCCCGCTGCATATATCGGGCGTACGGTCACGGTAAAACCATCCCGCATGCATCAGAACGCAAGGTTGTGGGGTCCAGCGTACTGTTATAAATCCTTTCACAGCTCGACTACTGTCGTGCCTTGTCGAAACGAACATGAAGTTACCCCGCCGCATTCCGTGAGGACGGGTCGCGGTAAGACTATCCCGCATAAATCAGAACTCAAGATCGGTGGTTCCAGAGCTCTGTTTATAATCTTCCATAGCCCACTGAATGTCGTGCTTCTCGGAACGAACATTACGCTACCCCGCTGTTTATACCGGTCGGACTAGTCGCGGTAAGACCATCCACACATGAATCAGAACACAAGGTCTGTGGTCTCAGAGTTCTGTTCCGAATCCTTCCACGGCCCGATGAATGTCGTGCCTTGTCGGAAAGAACATTACGTTACGCCGCCGCATATACCGGGCGGACGGGTTACGGTAAGACCATGCCGCATGCAACAGAACGCAAGGTCGATGGGTCCAGAGTTCTGTTCTGAATCCTATAAACATGCATTTAGTTGTTGCTCGGAGTGTCAATAGATGTGAAAACCAGATAGATGTTGATAATTTTCATTCAAACATTATGGAATTTCAAATACTAATACTAAATGTTCTAAGTATTCACTTCTATCGGCAGTCTCTATAACTGCCAATTTTTAATCACGAGGAGATTAAAATTTTCCAAACTATTTGTAATTGAATTTGTCTTTGAAATTCAGCGTTACTAAATACTTATAAGAGAGCTACAACAAATATAATTTCTGCCGTCTATGAGAAATCGTATGTTACACATGTCCAAAAAGGAGCTTGAGAACTAAAAAAAGAGGGCGGGGCGGTACATTCGGCGGGTTTTACCAACCGAGCGAGGAAACAAATTATGCAGCGCTCAGAAACATAATTATTTGTATACCAAATCTAATTTATTCAATAATATTTATGACAAGGGGGTGGGGTTTAGCACTCTTTCTCCGATTATTTGCGTATTACTTCAAAAGTAACGTCAGATCTGATGCATACATACATTTAGTTCAGCTACATGATTGAATTTTAAGAAACGCTTGAACAAAAATGAGCATAAAATAAACTTTGTCACTCGGAAAATAATTGGCGAAATAGAGAATACTTTCCTCCAATGAAGTATTACATTATTTCTTTCACACATAGCTTTATTTGGAATCCCGTTCGTTCGAAAGTTAAGGACTCTGTCCAAAATACGATTTTTCTTAATTAAAATAAGAAAGAGGACTTATCGAGAAAAATTCTTATATTTTTTTGCAAAACTAATTATAAAAGAAATTACACACATTATTAATTAAAAATTGTACAAAACAAGAGAGTCTTCCCGCATGCATCAGAACGCAAGGTCGGTGGGTCCAGAGTTCTGATCTGAATCCTTCCACAGCCCGCTGAATGTCGTGCCTTGTCGGAACGAACATTACGCTACGGCGCTACAAACATTAAGTGCACAAAGAATTTGTATTTTTTTACACCCCGATATTATGAATAACCTCGAATTAACAAACAAAATGTTCGGTCCCGATGCATTCATTAAATCGGGGTACGACTGTATTTACTTGATTATTTCGATTTCGAAAACTAAATTACATTATATCGATTTCCTTAATTGCAGTAATATTTTAAATCGTTTGGTTATTTGTATTTTATTTTTTCAATTGACTAATGACTGATTCTGTCAATTAAGAGAACCAGGACATGCTCGAAGGAGTAAAATGCCAAAAATAAGTCTCTTTGTTTATGGGATATATTTCTTTTAAAATTTCCAATAGTAACTTAGATTTTTTGGTTATATTAATAAATATTTTAATCATTCTGTAGAAATACAGAAATAATATTTTAGTTTTAAAATTTTTTGTTTCTGTTTAATTTATGTTTGACATAATTTTTGAGATCTCATAATGCATGCTTAAGTTTAGATACCCTTTTTCAACAAAAATATCTCATAAATATGTAAAGTATTTTTGCACATATGTAAAACAATACACAAAAATAGAGTAAACGTGTTTTTTGTAAAATATTTAGATATAGTTTTTTTTAAAAAAAATTATAAAACTTTGCAAAATTTGAAAATTTTTATTTTGTCCCTCTTTTTATACATGAAACTATTTTTTTAAAAAACTATGTACTTTTCGACTAAAAAATAGGTTTACTACATGCACAGGCATCCTGTATATAAGTAAAAAGAATTTGGAATCATATAGTGTAATAGTTTTTTTTAAAGTGCACCTATAAAAGCAAAAAAAAATATGCTTTGGAAAAAAGTAAAAAAAACTAAACATTTTTTTTAGTAAACGTTTGTTTACATTTTTGTCAATTACTTTTTTTCTATTTTATGGTTAAATGTTATACATTTTGCGATTAAAAAACTGAGCACAATTTTTAATACTAAAACTTAAAAAGTCGATTTTTTTTAATGTGTATGCTGTCTTTGTTCCTTTAACGCAGGGGTCGGCAACCTTTTGGCTGTGGCGGGCCAAGCCAATCTACCCTAGGATTCAGCTTGTCACTCAGTAGGACACTTTTGAAACAATTCGATTCACGAGATAATTCCTACAGAGTTAGAGAATAGAAGTCTATACAATACATATTACAGTTTTATGAAGAATTTTACATCATTTTAAAATATTTCTTAACATAAAAATAAACAGCACAAAATATAACTGCTTCTTCAACAAAAATTTAAAAATTTAAATTGTACATACATTATGTATTTTTAAACATATTTATTTAAATAAGAAACATACAACATAAAATGTGTAAGTATTTCTGTTCATTATAATTAAATTAAAAGATAAATATAAGTTTTAATGCGAACCTAGTGCGCAGATAAAAAGATAAATATAAAATTTTTAATGCGCACCGCCCTACTTTTATATCACAAAATTAGAGGTATAATTTGTAACTTTCAATGTGACACGATTCTGAGCATTTAATTGTTAAACCATTTCTTTGAGGACTCGAAATATTTTTCATACGAGGAAAGATTTTTTTACTTAGATATGCAGAATTAAAAGCGGAAAGCAGGGTTCACGTAATTTTCTCATTTCAAACAATTAAATCTCGCCAGCAATGGCATTCAATAATTTACAAAATGGCTGTAAATTTATTTTTAAAGTCATCTTTCAAATTTTTTAGTAATTACATTAATGTTTATAATTCTGGAGATGTTTGTCAAATAAAATCGATTACAAATTTATTATCAAATTCCTTCCCCTCAAAAATTTACAAATATGCTGAGTAGTGCAGAGTGCCACTGAGAATTATACCGCGCTATGGCATGCGTGCCATAGGTTGCCGACCCCTGCTTTAACGTGTTAATTGTTTTATTGTATTAATGTGTGTGTGTGTGTGATTCCTGAGATATTAAATAAATAAACAAACAACAACTAATTTAAGCTTACATAAACATTGCTGTTGTTCTACCAAAGATTTTATTTTCACTGTATCAAGTGTCTAGTTGGTTATGTGCAGATTATCTAAGTAATGTAAAAAATGAAACATTTTCTGCTCTTTAACAAATCTTTCTAGTTAATGTGCATATTTCCTGGCTAATTTACAGATTGACTGGTTTGTGCACTTTAGCGGTAACTTAAACAACGTCTTTAATTTTATTACTATTCTTTTCGTCTCAAAAATGTGTGTTTACGCTCAACTGTAATTTTTTTAGAATTGAAAAAATTTCCTTTTTTTGGATTCCGGTGTTGTTTTTTGTCTGTACAATGTCAACTGACACACACCAGTTGAAATGGAAATTTTCTCCAATTTTAGGAAACCATAGCCATGTCTGAACTACATAGTTTTTATTTGTTTTATCTATACAACAATTTTACTCGGACTTCATCAACAGATTTTGTAAAACTACGTTCTGAAATAGATATTTTTACTTTATTGAATTGGATTTTTGGATTTATATTTTTCACACACTGATAGTTTCTTCTGTATTTTTTAATGAAAACTATTTTTTTTAAATGTATGCTTTAAAAATGTTTAAAGATTTTTTTTGCAAAACTTTAAATTAAAAAATACCTGAAAAAACTAATTTAATATGCTTAATTCTTTTTAGAAAAACGTATTTTTTTAATGTTTTCTGGAATATGCGCGGAAAATCGGAACTATGAGTTAAAAATATTAAGTTGTAAGAAAACGGAAGGGAAATGCTAGTTTTTTATTAATTCTTAATATGTTTATTTTTGAAAAGTATTTTCTTTTTTTTAAACTGTTTTCGAGTGGTGGTGGTAGAGCCTAGTGGTCATGGTCCGAACTCTTGGGGTGTGTGCCATGGGTTTGATTCCTGATGCCACTGATGACCCGACTTGTAAAGAAAGTAATGCATGTTAACTCTGTCAAGGCTCAAGGTTATCTCGTTGGTGCGCTGGGGAAGATTGGAGAGTTAGTTAACAGGTTCGGTCTTTTCCGTTACTCGACCGTTTTTCAAAATACGATGTCTGCCGCCAACATCCCCCGCGTTGCTTTTGAGAGCGGTCTTAAAAAACACTTACTCATTTGATTATTTTGTATCTATCTTTTAATCAAGAAACAAAACAAAATAATGCAATTACACATGGACAAGATTTTTTTTTATTTCGTTTGAGTTGGAAGCCAGGTAACTGACTTGTCATGAGTTCGAGCCTAGTACCACTAAGGACACGCTGAGTAGATGCGCTGATGCACGTGACATCTGTCGGGGCTCAAACGTCCACCCGTTAGTGTGGTGTGTAAGTTAGGAGAGGGGGAAGGGTGCCAGCTCAGGAGTCGTACTCTTCACATGAACATGGTTCAAAATAGCGAGCTCCGTCACTAATAGCCTTCTTGCAGCTTTGTAGTGCTACGTAAATATAATTCTCTCGCTCTGAACGCATTTGTCAGATAAAGCCTATTACAAAATTATCAATTTCCATCCCCTCAAAAATTTACAATAATTTGCCGAACTGTGCAGAGTGCTACAGAGAATTAAGCCGCGTGCCACCTGTGGCACGCATGCCATCGGTTATCGATCACTGCATTAGACTGTTACTGCTTTAGAATTAATTTTTTAAATATTTTTAATGATTCTTAGTAAAATTTTTCAATGGAAAACAATTTAATACAGAAATCTCAAACCGGCCAAAGGTTTAATTGTAATTTTAAGGTAAATGTTTTCAATAGATAATTCCAAAGGAAAACAATAATATAATTTTTAGTAGATATGATAGTTTTTTTAATAATTCACATAAGATAGAAATCTGAGGAGCCACATGTGGCTCTCAAACAGTGGCCTGGCAACCCCTGTCGTAGACCTTTATTGGTGTATCAGTTTTTCCCATTTTAGTTGCCTTCTACAACATGCATGAGCTACGTTGGAACTATTCTTATATTACAACATTATTTCATTTAATTTGCAGTTATCTGTTAAGAAAGTTTATAATTCTTCAAAGATTCTACAAATTTCAAAAAAATAATGCTTATAGAGATAATAGTTTTTCTCATTTACGAAAAACATCACATCAAGTGTTTTAAAATATTTATTTACTTTTCCATGAGAAAAATTGAAAATAGTTGAAACTGATTTTTTTAAAGAAATTTCAAATAACTCTAACATTTTTAAAAGAGAACATTTAGAGTTTTAATTTCATCCTTTATATAACTAATGGAATAAAATCACCAGTTAGAAATTATTTTATTGATAAAATAAATATTTTGATAATAGTAATAAAAATGTTTAAATATAAAAGTTTGCTAAAAATGTTAAAAAGTTCTTGTAAAATAAGCAAATAGTTTTATTTGAACTCTCTACAATATTGGAATTTAATTCGATTTTAAAGACTAAAAAAGTGTTCAATATGGCACGATAACAGTTTTCATAAAAATAAAGAAATTTCTTTTTATTGAATGCCGCATTCCATTATCACGTGACTTGTGGTTGATTCTGATTACATAAGATTTCAAAGTCTACCAATTTGGCCATTAAGATTAGAACATGGTACATCTGGTTTTATTACAATGGACATGGTTCTTTAATATTTATAAATTATGGAAATATATTCCATTAATATTTTTTTTAAAAATATAAGTTACATTTAAAACATTTTTTAGAATCAAAATAAGAAAATTATTAATGTTTTATGACTAAGCTTTTTGTCTTTTTTTGTGGCAAAAAATACCATAAATTTAATAAATAATCTAAACATTAGTCGAGAAAACTTCGCCAGAATAGCAATGTTTTTTTCTTAACTTTTTTTATTTTTTAGTTCAAGCAAACGATTCTTTTTCATATAGTTTTCACTTTTCTTCAAAATCTTAAAAGCTCATATGACGATTACATTTATTTTTATGATACAATTCAACTGAGAAAATGTTTTCGTACACCGGATCAATCTGGCAACTATTTAACAATTACTTTTTCAAGGTACTGAGTGGCAACATTGGCTGCATATAAAAATAAATCTTATTTGTCATTCGATTCTTTTTGTGTCATTTTTAAGTGTGCTCAGAATAATTATATTTTAAAAACTTTATTTCTTGTTTATTCATTGTGATACTTTTCGCCATCCATCGTCGATAAAGTATTTGTTTCATATTTTTTCTTGAGCATTTATAACTCCTTTTTTTTTTTGGTTTAATAACTGTTTTCATTAAACTACAATACATTTCATTTCTTAGTATTTTCGCTTCTAGTAGCTTTTTATATTTTGGAATTACTTTAATTTTATGTTCTTATTTCACTTCTAGTAGCTTTTTATATTTTGGAATTACTTTAATTTTATGTTCTTATTTCACTTTATAAATATAGTAATTGAGATTTCAATACCAACAATTATTAATTTAGAACTTCTTGCGATAAATTTAAGCTCTAATTAAATATTTGTGGATTTATCGAAGAAAAAAAGTAAGTGACACGTTTTGACCGATGTAAATGTTACCGGTAATGCTGGAAAATTGTTAATGTGTAGATTATCAAGCTGATCTGCAGATGAAATAATTTACTCCATTTAAGTGCGGAATCAAAAGTTTTCTGTAGATTTACTGGGTATTCTTCACATTTGCGGGTTTTATATCTTTAATGTTTAAAAGTTTATTTTTCTCATTTCCTTTCTGTTTAGAGTTTTGATTGAACGTTGACTCATCCTCCTTAAATAATTTATACTATGCTTCAAAAATTCATTTCTTTAAATAAACTAACATGTTTAACCGTTTGATTCTTTGTATTATAGTTTTTAAATAGATTTATGATTGATTCTATCAGCTAATGTGTTGTGTACAGTCGAACCCCAATTTATAGAGCCCCTATTTAACGAATTTCGCGATTTTACGATCTTTCTTCTTTCTCCCGATTAAAATGAAGGCAAAATTCACCAGTTTAACGAATGATAAATACCAAATGCATGAATTATTTTAAAAGCTAGAAATTGTTTCTATTTCTTTGTATTAGAAAAAATTGAATTTTTCTTTTAAAAATGACACATACTTTTTTTTGTTTGGAATAGAAAAAGACCTTTCTTGTGAGCAGAAAATTTCAACGGGAAAAGGCGAAGACCATTATCAGACTTAACAGGTTCAGAAGAGTTATAATTGTAACTTATCGTGTGAGTTTTGAATAGGACAAGGAATTGCTTTCTTCCAACTTCCCAATGCAGAGGATATTTAACGTTTTAACAAAAATGTTGCATTTGATTGTCGGTTGTTGCACAGATAGGAACAGGCATTGTTGATTTGTCGAAGCCAGTAATGATTCTGGTGTAGAAATTTATAATTAAAACTAATATCAAAAATGCGAATTCAGAATTGTTTGCTGATTTAGATTATTCTCAATCGTTTGAGAAAGTATTAATATCAAAAAATTTCTATGAAAAATTGTTTATATGCGGAGTGTACTTACAAAGAGCAAACGTTAGTAGGAATTTTTAAGTTTTGCATTTGTAAAATAGAAAATGATGTAAAAACAGCAACATTTAAACTTAAAAAGTTTTTCTTTTATTTTTTTCCCTGTTAAGTATGGTGTTTTATTATGGTATATTTACAATAAAAAATGTGTCTTTTTTAAAATCATTTTGGGTAAAAAAAAAATGACTGGTCAACGCGTTAAGTTTTTTTTTAAGATTTTCACCATCGCCATCCACAAGGGCAGCAAATTAACAATTAATTTTTCATAATTCTCATTTCAGCTTT